>JACEFZ010027207.1:0-50000 GCA_014155875.1 Cepaea nemoralis | reverse complement strand
CTTTCCGACGCCAGGAAGATTTCTGTTTCAAGCTGACAATTAGTATAACCGTGAATACGATCACTGCAGTGAAGGACAGTGTGCCGAGGAAGGAATACATGATGAACACAACCCCTTCCATGCTCTTTCTATTGCTGGTAAAAACCAGACCCAGTACGGTCCTATTCTTTTCAGGGACAAACTTCCAGTCAATATATGACGTGGCATATTCTGGGAAGAACGAGAGCATCATTGTTATGTAGATGATACAGATGATCAGCACGGTTCTTCTCGGGGTGACAATTTGTTTTATCTTCAGCGGTAAAGTGATACACAGACATCTCTCTGCGGTGATGAATACTGTGATCCAGCCCGTGATCCTCACAAAGCAGATGTGGGGAACTCCGCCAGTTAGATGCTGCATTTCTGGAGGGATCATAGGGACCCCGGATCTTTCAAACAGGGGGTTTAAGCACAAGACATACCACAGCAAGGCCATTAGGCTAAGAAGATCTGAAATGGCTAAACCAAGCAAGCTGATGTTCATGGTGTTTGAGAACCCTTGCTTGATGAAGACGATAATGTTTGCGACGTTGGTCACACAGCCGAAGACACTGATAACGGTGACCAGAGCCACGAAGTTGACAAACATGTATATTTCTCTGGTTGTGTCACTGACAATTTGTACATGTATCACATCTTGTTGGTTGTTGGACACGTTCACGTCACTCATTGTTGGCACAGTTCTTAGTAATACATAGTCATCAGGTTCTGCACGCTCCTATTGGTTGACAGAGTATTGTATTACAGTGACACACACACACACACACACACACACACACACACACACACACACACACTCACACACACATATATATATATATATATTGCGAAGGTTTTTACTTCTTGTAAAGCATTCAGAATGTCTGCCTGGTTTACGGCGCGTCTGCCCTCCACAGAAGCCTTGCCTGCGAGCTTGTCAGCCGCTCATTTCCTTGTACTCTCGCATGCTCTGGCACGAAGATGAAACTAATATTTTCCAGCCGAGACCGCTCCAGAGACAGCAACCACTCTCTTCGGATCCACCCCATCTCTATCTTCTTGAGCATGCTCAGTGAGTCGCTAAGGAAACATGCCCTAGTAAATGTCTGTGTCTTGAGCCATGTTATTGCTTTACTTACTGCCATGACTTCCATAGTCAGGTACTTGTGGTCACAACAAAAGCACCAGAGTCCTCCTTCACAAATATGCCTCCGGCCTGAGCCATAAAGGCCCATGAGCTTCTCATATGTCGGGCGACTGACCCTGCTGTGTAAATGGCAGCATCACTGTCTAACAGCTTTTCGAAGATCAACGTTTGTACTTCCGCCTCCATAGCAGTCGAATTTTCTTGTCTGCATTTTATGTCTAGTAGGACACAAACTGAAAAGGACGTACGGAAATCTGTTGGCACTTGTATCTACTCCTCGTCAGGTTCTAAGTCCTAAATTAAACACACCTGTTGAATAATGTCTTCGGCTTGACCCATCAACGAACTTCCTCTTTTTAACCTGCTGCCCCAAACCTTCTTAATTTCGCCATGCAGTGGATGTTGCGTGTTTGCATTGGCTCTGAGGTAGGCAAGTACACTGCAAATTTGTATTCTGACTTCAATGGTTAGAAAGTCGAAAAGATAGCTCATCGCCCTGCATTCTGTATCTCTTGTACATCCAAGAATAAAAGAATAATACGCATAGCTTCGTTCTGTATCCTTCCCATCCTTTCCAACTGCTTACGGCTGAGAGTCAGGATCACCATCGCATACTCAAAAACAGACATGACCAGCCCCTCGTATAGAAGACATAGATGGCGCTGCTCACAGTTTGCTGATGCCATCACCCGCATCGCAGACAAACCACGCTTAGCCTCTGTTATCACCTGGTCTATCTGCTCATTATAAGCAAGGTTTCGATTAAAACGTATCCCCAGGTAATTCATAGCCTGCGTTCTTTCCACTGACTGAACACAGATTTACAGTTGGTGTTGGAGTGATGACAATATTGTTATTCAAAGAAAAAAATGTCACTGCTGTCTTCGTAGAGTTTACCATTGACCCAGATTCTACAACCAATTGCTTATGCGATTTTGCTCGGTTTGTAGTTTCAAACAACCCGATCTCTATCCTTACCCTGACGATACACTAAAACATCGTCGGCATATGACAATGTCCTCCCCGGTCCAAAGGTATGCTCGCCAGTAGTTCTCACAGTGTAGGCGTTGAAAAACACCGATGATAATGGTGTTCACTGTGGCAGGCACGGATATATTGTTGTTGATTCAGAAGTCCAGCTGCCACATCTAAAATCTACTTTCCTTTGGAAGAGGGCTGCTGCGATCCAACTAAGAAGGAAACAATACTATTTTTGTTTATTTATGTAACTGTCTCAGTGGCCTCAATGGGTTCCCCAATTGATTTCATGTGTTACACGTGTACAGCATTAGAACCCACCAATAATTTATCTTTTTAATTTGGAGGAGACAGGTTCGAATCCCGGTCGGTAACTATAGCTTTCAAATTTCATGTTGTCTAGTGCGTCCTCTAGTCTCTACTTCCTTCTTCTCCTTCTGTGAGCGCTAAACAACACTGTGTGTGTTTATTTATATAACTGTCCAACTGAGAAGGTATCTTGAGTTCAAGCAGCTAAATTATTAAAAAAATCTAACGGCACTCTATTGTACGCGCCTTCAAGATTAATCTCCGCAGCAAATGTTTCAACTCCTGAGTGGAAACCTTCATAGACATCATGGGCAAAAACTGCTGCGTTAGTCCACGTTTCTCTGTTTGGACGGTACCCTCCAAGGATAGGTGGGAAACAACCTTGCCTCGCTAGCTGGTTTGATCTTTTCCTGTTAACTTCTTCAGCAGCTTGCCTTTTGTATTTTGCATGTTTATTTCTCCATGTCCCAGAATTTTCGTGTGGTCTTTGCCAGGCTTCGGCGAGGGAATAAGATAACTGTGTAACCACTCCTCCTTGATGCTAGCACTCGCTATACTGTTATTGCACATATCTGCTAGTTCCTCTAGCTCGTTGTCGGTACACATAATGATGTCGTCACACCTTATACCTTCTGGCCCTGGTGCGCTGTTTCTTGTTCGTCGAAGCACAGTCCTGATTTCTTTCACTGTCACTGTGAACTGCAATGTTCTTGGCCTTACAACTATCTGAGGTAACCACTTTGGCAAAATATCGGCCTTTCATTTCTGTCTGGTTGCTCTGCTCTAAATAGCGTTCGATAAGGGCTTTGCCCTTTTTCTCGACAGACCTCTGCCAGATAAGGTCAGTACTTTGGAAGTCAGGAACATTCTTATTCTTGACTACCCATTCATACTTTTATGTAGTCGCCAGAACAATTTCAGTGACTTGTCTGTGCTTATTCTTTAACAGACCTCTGCCCATTTTTTTTTCTCACTATTAACCACTTTAACCGTTTTTTTTTTTAATAGCCAACAATGGTGTCCATCACACTTTGTAATTGCACAATACGACTAGGATGGGCAGCTCTGTTGTTCTTGGCGTTTTGCCATTTCCTTACAGCACTACTCTTATCCACCCAGGCCTCCTCACAATTCCGCAAAGGTGGCTGTTCCCAGCTTGTTTTCCTGCCATGATGTTTCCTGCGCTTGTCACGCCTTATTTTACTCACGACATCTTGCCCTGAACTGACATAGTTAAAGGTCTTGACCGTTAATTTTTGCTGCCTGGTTCTGTCGTCCCATCTACACATTGTAGTGAGTGACGGGGACACCAGCGCCAGGTCAATAACACTGTTTTCGTCACCTAGACAACTTGCTGTCCTGGTGAGGCAGCCACTGTTGATACACACAAGGTCATTGGATTCAAATGCCGCCTCGAGCACCTCTCACTGTGTGTTGGAAGAAATGTTACTCCATGATTTGCCCTTAGCGTTGAAATCGCCACAGAAAATGACTTACCTCTCCTGCTGTAATATGTCACTCAAACACTGACATCTATGGGAATCCACACTCGCGTTACAGGCATAAACATTCACCAACATGAATGGTTGACCGAAGTGAACTCTCACAGCCTGTAATTGTATCTCGTCACTGTCCAACGTGGATATGTCCAATTCTGAAACCACTATACTGTCTCGAATCATAATCGTCAACATGTTGGTAGAAGCCTTGGATGCTTATATAAATTATTACTTTCAGCGTGCTTTGTGCCAGAAACTAGACGTATAGCCCGCTTTTGAAAAAGATAAAAGCCGATTCAAAGTAGATTTAGGGCAACTATCCCACACTGTGGAACAGTAATCGAGATGTGATTGAATATAGGATGTATAGAATAACTGTAGCGTGCTTTCGCCCAGGAGGTGCTGAATTTTAGCAAGTTGGTCAACTTGTTGTGCTATTTTCTTGGTAAGGGCGTGGACATGAGAGCTCCAATATGAATGTCTGTCAATTGTTTGTTTGTTTATTTAGTCGTTAGATCAACATCACGGCACACCAGTTTAACCCATAGTGCTCCGTTTTCCTCCTAACTCAAACCTGAGCCTGGAGAAATTCAGCTCAATGCATGAACTCCGTAGCGTCGGCGAGGATCCTGAAATACTTTGGGTATATTTTAACTCGAAATTTTGCCTGGGCAGCTCCATTAGGTTACTCTTTTCGATTTCAAACTGCCAAGGGTTTCTTTACGTGCGCAACAATACACATGGGAGTCCAAACTCACTACCCAAAGACCAGGGGAAATTTTATTACTGGAAATCCACGTGGATTTTTTAAGTAAATCCCGGTCCTAACCGGGGTCTGAACCCGAGACCTCCAGTACTCGAGGTGGACACCATATCTCGAGACCACTCAACTATAAATTAAAAAACCTAATGTTTTATGTTCATTTACATTAACTATAGCTATCTTGTCTATGCGGAGTTTGAGCGTTGCCTCAGTTATGGCTAGTGTCTGGAGTTTTTGTCTGGTCGTTATTAGCATGGATTTGGTTTTGTCGATGTTAATTTGCCTGCGGTTTTCATTGCTCCATCTAGTAAGATTATAAAGTTCTTTTTGTAAATAACTTTCTAATTCACCATGGTTCTCATGACTAGCATATATAGTACAATCGTCTGCAAATAGATCGCATGTAGTATTGAGATATAAAGAAAGGTCGTTAATATGAAATGCAAAAAGTATCGAACCTAGTATTGAGCTCTCAGGCACACCGATATTAAGCTGTATGGGTCTTGATAGACGCTTGTTAAAGGACACGACTTTCTGTCTGTCGGAAGAAAATGACTTCATATGAAGCGACTTACTATTTTATTGATGGTTGCTTTTATGTTGTGAAGGATGAGTTACTTCCTGCTACTTAAGTCACCTAAGCTTATGGCAGTGTAATTAATTAATTAATTAAATTCGCATATCCTTTACAGGACATCGCTGTCAACAGCAGCATCTTTCAGCTGTCTGTTGATCACTTGGCAAGATTACGCTCAGTAGTTTGCCATTGCTTTCTGAGCGTCCGGCTCAGTATCCCGCAAGTCACGAACGGGGGTCGAACCGCCTCAGCTCTCGCCCCGCTACGAGACTCTGCGTGATAAACGGGATTACAGAGAAAGTGTTGTAACCCCATAGCCAGAGAGACCGGCGGCAGTGTAATTAGGTTTACCATATTGGCATAAGCCTTCATTTATTTCAATTTGCTAATTAGAATAGGCCTATCGTGATCTACTATATCAAACGCTTATTTAAAGTCTACAAACACTGCTCCACAAATGTTGCCATTGTTAATGTTAAAATGCCAGTCATCGGTCATTTTTGTTTGAGCGCTATGACAAGAATATTTCGGTCTACATCCAGATTGACTATCAATTATTTGATCGTTGTTAATTAAATGATGTAATGCTATTTTATGAATGTGTTTTTCTAATGGCTTTGATAGCAACGATAGTAAGGACATAAGTCTATAATTAACCACGACGCTTTTATCATTTGAGCGATTTTTAAGCAGAGGATAAACTTCAGTTATTGTTAATGCAGCTGGAAAATAGTTTTTGGCCAGGCATTGATTATATATGAACGTTAATGACTCATTAATTATTGGTACGGCACAGCAAAGAATTATTTTACTGACACCATCTAGGCCGTGTGAGTTTGTTGCTTTGAAGTTTGAGAGATATGTATGTATTTCTACAGCAGACACCAAGGGAATCTCAGCGGAAATAGTCCTAGTGCACTTCTCCTCACATAATGATGACAGTGAACTGAAAGTTCGTTCGTTAGTTCGATCGTTCGTCATTCCCAGGTGTCACCTGTTGTAAAAACATTTAAAGCCGGCTATATGGAGTGTCTTATCAACGCCCAGTCTCGTTTCCTGAAGAGCAACTATATCGTTCCTGTATGCCAGGCTTTCAAGAATGGGGCCACGTTGTTTAGCGCTGGCATAATTCCAATATATAATACGCGTCTACTTAAGGCCCAGACGGTCGCATTTGCGTCTGAGGCGTCTGGAACCGACCTTGTCTCTTACATCGTAGATAGCGCCTTACAAGTCGAAACGGTTTGTTTGCTTTATGTACGGGGCACACACGCTTGTCCGCCATTTTGTAGAATCAGGAAAACAACACAGTAACTCAACACGATATGGAAAACACTCAAGGATTGCATTCGCTCAGATGCAGGAACTCCGTAGCAGTGGCGAAAATCTGAAGAAGAAACTTCTGGTTTATATCCCAGCGCAGAAGGCACATGCACGGTATGAATTTATCCACCTCTTACGTGAACAATGGAGCGGTTTCAACATGACACTACCGCCCACCGCCATATTGATCGGAAGCCTCCTAGTCTGGAGCTAACTTGCAGCGTGCCTTCTTAACCACTGCTACGTCCTCGCTCCACAAAGGTGGCTTGGCGTTGAAACACACAGTTGGTTTTCTTTTCCGGCCTTACGAGCGCCTTCATCTCTCTGAGTGGAACATACGAATGAACATCTGAATAAGTCTCCACAAGATGATCTTCCAGCTTCTTTTTCCTTATATTGACGCTGCCATATCGCCGCTGCTTGAACAAGTCTCTAGCAAACTGGTATTTGTCCTGGGAAGAATTTTCTCGTGCCTTCTGTATTCTCTGTCTGTTCCTGCAGAACCTTTTTGCCTTGTGTTTGAGTTTTCCGATGTTGCCACACCCGGCTCATGCCCTCTTCTTTACTATCAGCTGCGGGATTAAACCTTTTGGGAGCAGCGTTCTTTTGCGCCCTTAACTTCTCGATGCCGCATGCTCTTCTGTAGTCTAACTACTTACTACCTGTCAAGGCCCCACTTATAATAAATAAGGGACGTAATAAGAAACACAGAGACAAGGGAGGTAATAGTAAACGCTCGAACATTTGAGAGCGATGAGTCACACGACCAACATCCATGTACAACCCGCGGGAAGCGTAGAAAGGTGAAATCCACGAGATACCCGCAGGGGCAAGCACTCCGTGTCCACCCGACGAAAGTCGAGAGGGCAGACGGCCACCGGACACTGACTGGACTGGATCGGGTGTAGCTTTGAGAGGGAGACACTTAGATATAGACATAGAAGTGTTAGGCTGTGTATTACTTTAGCGATGATTGAATGATGTTGTGTGTAGAGATACTTTGCATACTTGATATGATGTGTCTGTAACATGAAATTGTGCGAGACGTTTATTCGCCTGATGACAGATATCGTAATAAACCATGACGACATTGACTGAACTTTGAGTTCTGTCGCATTTGTACTCGCACTAATCTGTCTGTCTGTACCCGAGTCTTTCTATCCCTATTCGTAAGACGCTGACATGAATAATTGGTGGTTTCTGTCCGTTTTGGCAGGCCCAAGACAGTCAAAGATAAATTAAATTACATTTAGAAATATTACATTGACAGATCTTGGCCTAGCCAAGTAAACACTGTAAAGTACACACGACATCGACAAGTCTAAACTCTATACAACGTACACTGAACTATTAAAGTGCACTATCTTCCTCTCACGTTACATAATAACAATGCTAACTTCCACCATAAACATGACATTGACATTGACGTGACATGACAAGATACTAATGTTTTTCTCTTTGATAACAGGTTGTCCCATGATGTATTTTGTTTGATGTAATAGCCACCAAGAGAAGCAGAAACATCCAGCGTAGCAAACAGCGGAGGTACCGAATAAACATCTTTAAATCAGCTAAGTCCAAACATTTATTACATCTTGTATCTCTAAACGATACTCATTTCATTTTTCAAATGTAAATTTTGTTTCCTATTGATATATATGTGTATTATTGCTATAAATAACACACATAATACATAATCATAAGACATAATAAAAAATTGTATTGTTCAAATTTTTCAAAGGGATATAATAATCTGGAAATAATCATTTTCAAAAAGATAGAAAATGTCAACACTAGAAAAGTGCATTGAGCTAGGACTAAAACTAGGGTATATAGCAGATAAATTGGCAGAATGGAGTCAGAAAACACATGCAGAAAATCTAGCAAGAGAAGAAAGATCAGCAGAACGAGAGCAGAAAAAGGCAGAGCTCGACGCAGCTAACAAACAGGCAGAGCTCGATGTCGCTAACAAATAGGCAGAGCTCGACGCAGCTAACAAAAAATTAGAAATTGAGCCATCCATAAAACAAAAAGAATTAGAAATAGAAGCCAAGGAAATGGAATCAGAGACGCAAATGAAGGGTAAACAACTAGAAACACAGTCAAACCTAGAAATTTCAATGAACACACTAAGAAGTAAAGAAGAATAACAGAAGTATAACAAATATAAGGGCATTGTCAAACCATTTTGCTCTGGCGATTCAATCAGCGCCTACACAGACAATTTTGAAATGTATCATGAAACATCATGAAATTCCTAAGTCAAATTGGCCAATGATATATATGAGAAATTTTGCTCTTGAGCCATCAGAAGTAATTGAGACCATTCCTCAAGACTTAAGAAAAGACTACGATTACATTAAACGTAGAATAATGCAAATCTCATTACATGCAGCAGGATACCAACTACAATTTGCCAAACTTTGTCCCAAAGCCAACCAGACCTTCATAGATTATGTCTCAATAGTACAAGACATACTCAATAAATGAGATAAGTTCAGTAAAGGTCGATAACAGCTTTGACAAACTTAGAGATCTAATGATCATTAACAAAATTATTACATCATTACCAACGACATTTTCAAAATTTCTACAGCAGAGCGATAGTAAGACAGTACAAGAGATTGAAAGCAAAGAGTCTGCATTTTTTACAGCAAATCGTGATATCTTTGCTCTAAATGATAGTCTGAATGAGGTATCAGCTGCTATGAATGTAAACAAATTTAAACCAACTCAAAACAAGTACAAACAGAAACCAAAGTACTTACCATGTAGATATTGTAATTTGTCACACGAAGAATACGCGATTTGCGACAAATCACCTAACTATAGTCACCATCTAATAATGATGGTAGAGACACAGAAAGCAAAAATAACCCAATTTAGGAAAGCAGTTAAATGTTATTTTTGCAAATCTTTCCGGCATAATTCAGCGCAATGTGAAGGTCGTAAGATGATCAAACAAGCTAATGCTGTATTAGTTGACACCTCAAGCGAGGATGAGATTGAAAGCGCGAATGAAAGTGATCATGAAATAGTTAATTCTTTACAAGTGATTGACATTTTTGATTATGATGGATGCAATACATGTAAGAAATTTCAGTTAGATATAACCCTTGAATGTGGCCACACAATACCCATATCAAATGATATGGTCAATGCAGCATTATCTTCCAAAGGCAAACTACATTTTTACAATGGTTTTGCCAACAATCAACCTTGCAAATTAATGCGCGATAGCGGCTCGACCCTTATCGGGGTAAGAAAAACATATGTGAGAGACTGTAACTACATAGGAGAATTCGTAACATGTCGTACATTTGCAGTGAACATTGAAAAATACCTCTCTAGCTATGAATGTAATGCATACATCATTCATTTCAGGACGCGTGTTATGCCCAGTCTTGCACGATTCATGTGCAGACATAATTGTAGGGCCCTTCCTAATGTAAAAGAATGTTCAGAAAACGACATCAAAAAGTGGGAAGCAAAATTTTGTAAACAGAAACTAACAAAGAATCCCACTACAGCGGAAGAAAACTGTGATCCTCAAAATGACACGAATCTAAGGGAGACCACCAATGACCAACCTCCAGAAAACATAACCGAGTTTGAATACACAGGTGCCTCTCAAACCATACATGAGGTTACACTAACAAAGAAAACCAAACCATGTTTAAAAGATGACCTTATAAAACCTCCTACACCTCTATCACCCCGCAAAACATTGGTCCTGCAAATACCAACATAAACAACAAGACAGTAACGCAATTACTAGATCTATCACAGAGAAAAGCCATAATGACCAACTCATTAAGTCATTACAAATTGTTTCCCCTGAAACAAAAACCAATAAGTTAATTAAGGAACAAAAATCTGACCAAACCAACAGAAACAACGACAAAAGTGACCAAACAATAGCAACAGCAGTTATTATCCTAATCCCGACTACAGACAATGACAACACATTAAAAGACATAAAAATCTCTTCGACCCGCAACAGCAGGAAAACTGAAAACTTCAACACAGAGTTACCATCTACCATGGACACTAACAGTGACCATAACACCTCTTCTAACGGACACGACACAACAGATCAACCTAAACATTTGAAAACACCAAACTTGACATGCCAATGTTGTAAATTACTTATCATACTGCATTTAGTAACTAGTCTAACAACACCACTGCTTATAATGCAGAAATTCTCCTTGACCTCAATCCTTTGTACAAATGAACTTTTTGTGATAATTATAACCTTATTCACAACTCACAAAACATTACTTCATACTGAAATTACAAATACCACCATGACATTTATTTACTATCACTACTGTAAAATTGTTGTTTTATTTTGGATAAATGTCTATAGGATATTCATACCCACTCTTATAATTTTCATAACTGTGATTCCATATTTGATCAGAACATTTCGTATTAATTGCATTTGTAAGAGTATCAGTTTCGAAGATGCAATTTGTAATATGAAAACTATTTTTTTCAAATCCACCTATCTTTCGACTTTCCGATATACATTCCCAATTTATCTCGAAAACAGATTCCAGTACCATCGCCATAAACGGATATCTCATGCAGAATCATGAAGGAGTAGATCATCCAATCGTTTATGTAAGTCGCAAGCTAAAACTAGCCGAGAGAAGATAATCCACAGCGGAACTTGAGGGATTGAGTCTGATCTATTGTGTATTGAAATTGCAGAAATAGCTCCGAGGTGCCTACTTCATAGTCCAGACAGATAATTCACTACTGCTGGTGATAAAAGACGGTAAGACAAAGAATAACAGGATCGCACGATGGTCGTTAATTCTTTAAGATTTTAGCTTTGAGATCCAACACATTAAAGGCTCCAACAATTGGATTCCTGATCTTTTAACGAGACTGCCAAACATACCAGCTGAGTAACACAGCTACTGGTACGCCATAAAGACTGTGATACCATTTTATAAGGACGCCTACCTAACAGCAAACTTCCAAATTCAGACTTTAACCACTCACTGATAGCATAGACTATTAAAGTTTTCTGATATGAATGACTTTCAAACAACGATCACTCAGTACAAGATAACCACCATTCGGTTATAACCTACAACCTACAGTGTCAACCACTAATGACGAAGAAATTACATCATCTACGACCACATTATATCAGTCAAATCTCATTTTGTGGAAAGGAAACATTGGACGTTTTGCAACCTACATTTCATATTGATACGCCATCATGAATAGAACATTAGAAGAAACCATCACATTAACATCGACGAGACTATCTACACTCTTCACCAAGAAATATACTTGCACCAAGGAACGACATCACGAGGATCATCGATTAGTTAGTTAATTAGCTAAATGTTTTACAATATTTGTTTACTACGTTTTCAAAATTAATGTCTTTTTCTGTAAATTTTTCACAATTAGATATCATAAAACACGTTGATAAGATACTCAACGTAACTTGTATTAACAAGTCAAATTTTGTTTTCGAACGGTTAATTTTTTCCCAACCAGTTTAATTTAAATTGTAAACAATCTTTTTGTGGTCGGTACAGTAGTACCAAACATTCATGTCAAACTTCTTTCTTTTCGCCGAATTTTTCTAAGGGCGATAAACATTACCTTAACTTCACTTCTAAATTTTAAACATATAACATTGTGAATGAGAGACGGATAAATGAGTGTGTGAAAGTAATAAATGAAGGTATGATGTACATTGCGTGCAAATCGTAAGCACCACTTGTAAATTATAATTTGTCCGTGTCTGATGTACAATGTAACACTTGTCACAAAATTGTTATACGTGTTTAAACAAAGTAGAAGGAAAGTACTTAGGAATTTGAAGGCAAGTAATAGAAGCAATCTAAGAATCACTGCTCGAAAATCAAAGTCATGAATTACACATAAGAGGTAAATCAGGACAGTTGAAATTCTAGCCCGTGACACTTAGAGCAACATTAGCACAACAAACATCAACAACACACTAATATCTCATACACTAAACACATCAAGTCAAACACACATCTTCAAACACTCAACAAAAACAGTTAACTTACATACACTTTTATAGAACACCAAAAGTGAGATTAGTAGACACTAACAAGATAACGCCAGCTCTCTGGCCGAGGGGTTACAACACTTTCTCAGTAATCCCGTTTATCACGCAGAGTCTCGTAGCGGGCGAGAGCTGGAAGCGGTTCGACCCCCACTGGTGACTTGCAGGATAACTGAGCCGGCCGCTCAAAAAGCAATGGCAAACTACTGAGCGTAATCTTGCCAAGAAATCAACAGACAGCTGAAAGATGCTGCAGTTGATAGCGATGTCCTCTAAAGGATATGCGAATTTACAACAACAAAAAAAAAAAAAAAAGATAACAGGGACAGAAGTAATTAGTGGAGTAAAACAAAGTATGTTTATCTTATACACGATCAACATACGGGAGTAGAACAATGTATACAAGTACACATTAAAGAACAAGGGATTGCAAATGTTCATAAAGAGGCCTGGGCAATTTGCCTTGCTGAGTCTCTATAACTAGAGGTCATTGTCCATGGTATCATTTTTTGGATGCTTGAGAAGGGTGCATTTGTGAAACGCACGTTCACAATACTAGTCGTCAGGGAACTTCGGACTGCATAGCTTTAATTTAAGAATAGGAAGAGAATGAGACTCTTCAGCAACCATCCTAAATAGCGTACTCAACGTACATTAGTTGCTAGTGAATTAATACACAGAACTGAGTTCAATCAATCAATCATGTGCCATGCCGGAAAGCGTGGGCGGTCATGATTCGCCATTTCACTCGATCACCAGAGTCGTGGATCAGCTCAGTGTTCCTGTCTAGTCCATGCCATGTGGCCAAGCCATCCAGGTATTTTCCTCTCGGTCTTCCTCTTGGTCTGTTCCCCTCGATCTTGCCAGCTGTCACCAAGTTCTCCAGTCCATTTCTTCTCATAACATGTCCAAAAAATTTTGACTGTCTACGTCTAATTTCTCTAATCAATCTACGATTTTCATTTGTCTCTTGTAGTACTTGGTCATTGGTTTTTCTATCTGTCCATGGTATTCTTTGCATTTTCCTCAGAAACCACATTTCTGCAGCCATCAGATGTTTTTCAGCTTGACTGCACATTGTCCAAGTTTCACATCCATACAAAAGAACAGGCTCTATGTATCCCCTCAACACTCTTTTTCTCGTTTCAATTGACATCATTTTATTGGTCAGAATGTTTTTCATCTTGCTAAAGGCTACTTTCGCAATGGCGATTCTTGTTCTAATCTCTTCAAGGCATCTGCCATCAGATGTTATGACTGTTCCGAGATAATTGAACCGATTCACTTGCTGAAGAATATTCCCATTTACTTGTATATTACATTGTGGTACTTCGTTCTTCCTAGTGACGACCATAACCTGTGTCTTCCTACAATTTAATTCCAACCCCAGCTGCTCACTGTGTACAACCACAGCGTCTACTAATTGTTGCAGATCCTGTGCATTGTCTGCAATCAATACTGTATCATCTGCATATCTAATGTTATTTATGTTTCGTCCTCCAATGCTGATTCCATTTAGGTCTTCTACATTTCTGAAAATATTTTCACTGTATAAGGAAAAAAGATCTGGAGACATTACACATCCCTGCCTAACACCTCTCTTAATAGGTTGGTATTGTCCTACTTCATTATCAATTCTTATGGCAGCTTGTTGTTTCCAATATATGTTTTTTATAAGTCTAATGTCTTTCCCATCAATTTGTAGATCTGCAAGCATATCCACAATGTTGACATGTCTTACTCTATCAAAAGCCTTTGTGTAGTCAATAAAGCAAAGATGTATATCCTTGTTTACTTCTAAAGCACGTTCAATAACTGTTCGCAGCATATACACAGCATTTACTGTACCCTTTCCTTCTACAAAACCACATTGTTCTTCCCCTATTTCAGGTTGTATTTTCTTCCTCACTCTTTGCATGATAATTCGTAACAAAATCTTTGTGATGTGACTCATTATACTAATTGTTCTATGTTGATCACATTCTAAGGTTCCTGATTTCTTTGGGATTGCAATAAATACAGAATTACATAATTCAGAAGGTATATCTCCAGTATCATATAATGTGTTCAGCAGTCTAGTGACTTGCTCGAGTCCAAATTCTTCTAAAGCTTTAATCATTTCTGTTGTGATGTTATCTGCACCGGGGGCCTTGCCAGCTTTCATATGCTTAAGAACATTTTGAACCTCCATCTTTAAAATTGCTGGTCCTTCATTATTAAATCTAATAGCATACTGTTCCTCTCTGTTATCATTATACAGGTCTTTCACATAATCTGTCCATACATGTAGAATCTGATCTTTTTCTATTATGATTTTGCCATCTTTAGTTCTTAGACAGCCTGTTGATGTACTTGTTCTTTTATTAGTAAGTTCCTGAATCCTTTTGTGCACTAATTTGGTATTTTGACTGTTGTGTTGTTTTTCAATTTCTAAGCACTTTTCCTCAAGCCATGATTCTTTTGCCTTCCTACATAATATTCTGACTTGTCTGTGAATTTCTTCATATTTGGCAGGATTATTTTTGTTGAGTCTTCTTGTTTCCATTAAGTGTAAAATTTCCTCAGTCATCCATTTCTTACGACCCACCTTCTTTAATTTTGGAATAGTTGTTTCTGCAGCCATATTGATTGAATTCTTTAACATTTCCCATTGATCATCCACATCCTGGAATAGGATCTCTAGATCAGACAATATTTCAAATCTGTTCTGTACTTCTATGTTGAATTTGTTTTGTATTTCCTTGTCATTACTCAATGTACACAAATCATATTTAGTGTTCCCTGTTGTATACTTGACTTTCTTCAACTTTATCCTCAATGTTCCTGTGAGTAATCTGTGGTCACTATAACAATCAGCACTGGGAACTGTTTTTGCTACTGTTAGGGCGTTTCTAAATCTTCTGCTAATGAGAATGTAATCAATCTGGTTTCTAATCCTGCTATCAGGACTCCTCCAGGTCCATAATCTTCTAGGGTGTTGCTTGAACCAGGTGTTTCCTACAATCATTTCCTGTTCTTTTGCCCACTCTACTAGTCTGTATCCTCTTTCATTTCTCTCTCCTAAACCATAGTTTCCTACTGTGTATCTATCCCCTTGATTTCCTACTTTTGCATTGAAGTCCCCTATTATAATGTTTATTTCTGAATTTTTACATTTCTTTAAGGCAGACTCTATGTCATTATAAAATTCCTCTACACTATCTTCACTGGACTCTCCTGTTGGGGCATATACTTGAATAACATTTATGTTAAAAGGTCTGCCACTCAATTTAACTAGTAGTACTCTGTCCGACACGGCCCAATATCCCTGAACAGACGTTGATGTTTTCCGGTCCAAAATTATTGCCACTCCCCTATGTCGATCCTCACCTCCAGAATAAATAATCTTAAAATCTTTATGTATCTTGATGCCTGCTCCTGTCCATCTCGTTTCGCACATACCTAATATATTAATTTTTTCTCTTTGAATTTCTTGTGTTATGTTCTCTAATGTTCCGTCGTTGTTTAACGTCCTAACGTTCCATGTTCCTAATTTTAATGTCTCTGTCCTTGTCTTGCGATGATCAGTCTTTAAGCGAATCATAATAAACTAGGCAATTTCAAAGAGGTAGTTTGCCGTTGCTTTCCTCTATGGCAGTGACCATACTGGCCGGATGACCGCAATCAGTGTCTCTCGAATGAGAGAAAGCTTGCCGTCGCGAAACTCGAGACCATAACCAACAAATATCTGTCGGCTGCCCTCATAATTTCATCCACCACCTGCCTTCCGTGGCTTCTTTTGAACACTTCCAATTAACGAACACGAAATAACATCACATAATCCAAAGGAAAAACACTATCCACACGAATTTCACGGGAATTTCCATAAGGAATCCACAGAAAAACACTGAACAGCTTCTCCCCCAAGACAACGAGTCATCGCGTCGCCATTACACCGGAAGCTGAGTTACCATCCATTAAATTACTATCCCAAACTAGTTATTTATTCCCGTGATCCCTTGACAGAATTAGTTCCAACTAATTAAGTGATACGAAACCCATAGAAAAGGGGGGCGGGGTGGACTCTGTCAAGGCCACACTTATAATAAATAAGGGACGTAATAAGAAACACAGAGACAAGGGAGGTAATAGTAAACGCTCGAACATTCGAGAACGATGAGTCACACGACCAACATCCAGGTACAACCCGCGGGAAGCGTGGAAAGGTCAAATCCACGAGATACCCGCAGGGGCAAGCACTCCGTGTCCACCCGACGAAAGTCGAGTGGGCAGACCGCCACCGGACACTGACTGGACTGGATCGGGTGTAGCTCTGAGAGGGAGACACTTTGATATAGACATAGAAGCTTTAGGCTGTGTATTACTTTAGCGATGATTGAATGATGTTGTGTGTAGAGATACTTTGAATACTTGAAATGATGTATCTGTAACATAATATTGTGCGAGACGTTTATTCGCCTGATGACAGATATCGTAATAAACCATGACGACATTGACTGAACTTTGAGTTCTGCCGCATTTGTACTGGCACTAATCTGTCTGTCTGTACCCGAGTCTCTCTATCCCTATTCGTAAGACGCTGACACTACCTGACAGTGCTACCAAATTTATGCAGGGACTGAAGGTACACGATCTCTCCGAATCTTTAAACTTCTTCTTCTAGCAATATTTGTTTTGGGTAATCCTCTAAAACGCGGGACAAAGTACTATAGAGATTCGACCATGCCTCCTTCTCAGTAACGGTAAGGAACTTTCTATTTACCATAGATCTGTCAGAAGGGTTTTGAAGCTGGTTACAAGGGCCATCAACTTGAATATTGTCAGCTCTACGGATTTCTGCCTGGCTGAGACCATCGAACGTATTACCCTCATTAAATGCGCGCTGTCTTTTCTCTGTGACGTACTCTCGCATTTCTTCAGTAAACCATGAATTCGCATTTCCCTGCAGGTGGCGAAGTTTTAACTACGACCTCAATGCCAGCCCGATTGTATGGCTGGAATAGTAGTCGGTTATACTTCTCTCTATCAGAACATCCTAGACTTGGACATTATACAGCATTATCAGTTGTCGTCCCAGTCTGCTGTCGTCTCCACTGTTTTACTAGTGGACACAGTTTCACACCTGCGCCCAATATGCTAGTCTTTCCAGGGCTTAAATGCATCTCTCCAGATTGTCTGGTAGACTGATGACACTTCAGTGGTAAAAACCCCACCGCAGAGCAAGGACAACACGAGGCTTCTGGTCGTCAGAAGCTCCCCCTTCCCACAATGGTTCGACCATATATCTTCCTGACACTCACTATGGGAGGGCCACCGGGTCATGAATCAGGAAGCGGCCTTGCGTTCGTACCCTATTTCAAGACATGTGGGCCATTTCATAATTATCTCATTGATGTTCATTGGGCTAACTACGGTTACCCACGAGGAAGAACGCGTTTGTGTGTTCTCCTCCTTTTTGATTAATTTTCCTGTTTATCTACATTCGTACGCAATGGATTTTATATGGTTGTGATCACAATGATGCCGTTCAAATTTTGAACTTGTGTTAAAGTTGCAATATGTGCAGTGTTAGATATAAATGCTAATAATATTCAAAACAATGTTTTCCCGTGATGAATTTGAATAACGAAGACACAAACAATAGATTTCACGATTTATTGCCTTGCATATTTCGCTGCATCTCGTCAGGTACATACTGCAGAAATCACACAACTTACGTGAATTAATTAGATAAATCCTTCAAACTGAAATATAAACATGTTCGCACAGTAATGTCGATTGTCTACCACGGTAAGTTTAAACTGACTAACATGTCTTTCTGCTTACACAAGGACGGCTTACGAAGGTTGATTAGAATAGCTGCAGCAAACTTTAACAATCGACTACTTTGTGTGTTGAACAACACACGGAAGGCACTGTCTCTTTCAACCACGATAATATAATATAATATAATAATATTGTATTCAATAGGCTACTAATATTGTATTCAATGACACTCTGGATAAACTATTCATGGAACAGCGGTGCGTCAGTGATAGCTTGAACTAGCCAATCACATCACTTGGATTTAAACTGTGGGCGGCGCTACAATGTTTCCGTGCTTGTTGAAACCTAATATTATGTAATCATGACTGTCGAAGAAGAAATTTCTGTGTTGGAATTAGCGGGAGAAAGGGGGCGAAGTAGATCTGAAGGTCGAAGTGGATTACGATCTGCAGTAACAAGAAACTACATACTCAACAAAGAGCGGGCAGTGAAAAGCAAACTGAAGAACTGTTTAGCTCGCCATCACTGTCTGTTAAATGTATAAATGACGGTAAATGCATCTCTATCACATTCAACAATACAATACATTACCAGGCATTTCGAACATGCATGATCAATTATTACCATGAAGCCAAAGTTGATTATAGAAAAGACCGACAAGGAGCAGAGGTTGAAATCAAAATATCATCTCCCCTACACACGTTACATTTGTACCACACGCAAAATAAGATTTTAACAAAAGGAGCAAACGCCGTCATGTCCGAGTGGCTCGCGACACAATTCGTCGAAATTGAGCAGGCAACACGGAAACTCACAAGTGACTTGCTAAACACATCTGCCGATTTCAGCACGCTAATGTCTGCCATAAGACCAACACAGCTTACAGCGGTCACGCTATTGTCAGACAGAACCATAAAATCAACACAGCCTGCAGCGGCAGTCGTTACAGCATCAGGCGATAGTAACAACATACTCCAAGATGCCACGACTCAACACAGCAGCAACTCGAACGCAGCTTCCTCTAACCAACCAGTGTTGCTAGCCATTGAATACCCGATGAGGCGCCTAGGGGACAGTATACAACCAAATGAAAACAATTCAAACTAAATTGAGGTTGCATCATCGGTACTAGATGAGAGTCCAGCTACAAATCAACACTCATGCGGTTGCCAGCAGCACATTGAAAGGTTAGAGGCAAGTTTGAAGGTACTTTTAGACGCCGCCTCTGACAACACAGACAAGAACGCCAGGATCACTAATGACTATATCAACCTCAAGTCAGAGGTCGCTCTCCTGAGAGAGGAATATGGTATACTAAAACACACTGTTGATAATTTACAACGCTCGCACACTATTGATCAGTGATGTGGTAATAATCCTTTATTACTTTAGTGTCGTCCCTGGAGTAATAGGAATCAACACCCACATTTTTATTAACCCAATATTATTGTCCTAGAGAAACCACAAGAATCCGGCCACAAAACTCCTTCAGTCTGTAGACACCTCTTTCTTACTCTCACTCACCCCTGGATCATGGCCCCTCTCATTCTTCCCCAACACAACATACTCAACAACTCTAGCTTTAACAAATAAATACAACAAATAATTTATTAAAGCAAAAAGTATGCGTGTGAGAAATGTGTGTGTGTGTGTAATGTGTAGAATGTGTGTCGAATATTCTAAGGTGTATGTAGAATCAGACCAGTGAATCAAGAGCAAAAGTTAGTTACATCACTGTGCTGAACACACAACAGCACCAAGTATTCCGGACAGATAACCTCACCAAGAAGATGTCTCTCCGGCCACGTGACGACTTTCTCCGATCACTCTCGAACAATCAGGACGCTGGTCTTCAATGATAGACACTGTTCGATACTGGTCTTCACCCTAGCAAACACTGTGAATTTACACTGTTCAATAATGTTTGTTGATCAGAGAATCTTTCCAATAACTTAAATGTCACATGGGAAAATATAACTGTACATAGGTCACTGGTTATACGATTTTTCCCAACAAAAAAAAACAATCTATTATTGTTCCAGGTAGTTATGTATATTGGTATATGTGTTACGTATAGTGTTCTGATTCTACAGTGATGTTGCATATCACTCAAGGAAATATCGCACATATGTTCATCAAGTCCTGCTCAACAGAAGTCAGGTTTCTGCAGACCAATTAGGCCATGAGCCCAGTGTACAAGCCTCTCAGTAAACTTGGTCTTCCATCTGTGAGCCATCATTCCTTCAACTTTGATACTAACTTCTTGGTAGTATATCGTATCACCATCAACAAGTAGACCTGTAAATGGAACCTGTAAAATAGAGAATCCCCTGGTTAGAGCATCTCAATTCTGACCTTAATTAGGTGAGTGTAGGCCGATAGCAGCACTTAGATCTATAACAGAGAACCGAACTCTGTTAAACGGCCAAATAGCTCATCATATTGGTCTTAGACATGGAAACACAAGGAAAGATTAAAGGAAACGGGTAGAAACCCAGCAGATGCCCTACTGGAAGATCCTACCATTTCACATTCACTTCATCCCTCCTAACCATCATCACTCTCTATAATTATTATCCCACTACATTGTCCTTAACTCCCTGAGTTATATGATATATTACACAAGCCAGTTAAAGTTACACAATAGGTTACTAGTACCGACGCTCCTATAATACTTTCTACCACTGCACTCACAGAACATTCTAGCACTGCACATATAATACATTCTATCACCGCACAGTACTGTACTCTATTCCTAATCATACTCTAAGTTAGATATGATAAATAGACTACCATATGCCTATTACGGTTGATGATTGAGACTATGCTATCACAGCCTGGATCTATGTCCGCCGATAAATATCAACACTTTGACATTTCAGTCTCTCTCAATTAACACAACTCGGAATACTGCGCCGATTTTAACACTTCAGAATCTTTTGTCAACTCACTCCAACTTGTTTACCGTAACTGGTTTTTAAATCGGGGCTTGAGTGACGTCACCAAAAGTCTAGACGCTGATCAGTCCAGAGTCTGGCTTTCTCCCTGTTTTTAGACTGACTGGAATCACCTCACCGTTTAATTTGCTTTCATCGGGGAAAACTTTGTCTCGTATAACAAAAGTGCGGTCTGTCTGTGAACCAGGGGAACTTTCCCCACATCACAGAATCCATCCGACGTCTGCCCAGTCATTCCATCTATTACTTCAATGGCTGTCTCCTGCCTTGCAGACGGATGGCGCTATTGTTCGTTTCTCGAACAACCCACATCATACAGATATGCCGACAGTATGCAGACAGTTGTCGAGATTTGTTATGTTCCTCAGTCCCCTACTTATCAAAGGATTGCCTGTTATTGTAGACGAATGTCGGGTCTTTTTCTTCATCGATCGAAACTATCAGGTTTTTCCGCGACAAGGGAGCACAGACTTACAGTTTCGATACAACACAACCATCCCTTGGAGCGCCAACTATACAGCAAACGAAGACACATCAACAAACAGACAAAGCCATTCAACAGGACTCGACATTTTCCATCGAAGTAACAGTCAGCAATCGATTTGAACTACCAAAAGAGCAATTGGTAAACGACAGTCAGTACGACGAGACATTGCTGACAGACAATCCGCCTATTCAAGAAACAGCTGGTAACCAGCAAGAAGGCAGTCCACAGCCGGATAATTATCAATGGCAGAATCAACGTGCAAGACGTACAAGACGCCAGTACATACAGAGGCTACCAACTGACTGCACCCACTTGATAATTGGCCACTCCTTGATGAAAGGCATATACAGTGATCGTATGTCCTCATCACACGCCGATATAGCTACAATAATCCCACTTCTAGGTGCAGCGGTAGACAGTCAAACAAACAGTATACGTAGAATGGAAATCAACGAAAACGTGAAAAGGATTACAATATATATAGGAATAAATGACACTATGAGAAACCAAAATATCACCATTTCTCAATTAGGAAAACTACTAGACATATTACTCTGTAGGTGTTAATAATATTAATCCTGGGGCTAGATTTGTGTTTAGCGGTGTAGATTCTCTTTGTTCTCAGTCTAACCATTGCAACAACCAAAGAATGATCCGTATCACAGTCAGCACTGTGATAACCTCGAGTCAATGATATATGGTTCAGATGTTGTCTCCGTGTGATGATGAAGTTTGGCTGGTGCCAATGGCCGGATCTTGGATGTTTTCATGTGACCTTATGCATCTCTTTTGTTTTAAGAAAAGGAGTTTGTAATACATAGGTCATTACTGGTGCAATGCTCCAGCAGCCTTTGCCCATTTTAATGCATGCGACCGATGCTGTATTTTCCAAGACACAATGGCCATGAACTCGAGTCCTTGCCCACACGAGCATTAAAATCACCAAGCATATAAATGTAGTCAGATTGTGGAACTGCCTTGATCACGGAGTCTAACACCCCATAGAACAAATCCTTAACATCATCAGAGGAATCGAGTGTCGGTGCATATGCAGTAATAATGGTGGCAAACCCACAAGAGGTTGCCAAGCGCAGGGATAGTAGTCTTTCATTTCCTCCTATTGGAATTTCAATCATTCCCAGTAGCGAAATCTTCACTGCAAAGCCCACACCGTGTTGCCTTTTTTCTGCCTGCCCCCTACCCTTCCAAAAAAAGGTGTCATTGTTTTCCTTAAGTGACCCTTCCTCAGCGAGGCGAGTCTCCTGCAGGCCAGCAATATCGATGTTAAGACGATTGAGTTCGGCATCAATCACAGCCGTTTTTCTCACATCGTCAATATTGGTCAAGTCAGTGGAAAATCCTGGACACATGGTTCTCACTTTCCAGGTTGCAAGCCGTAGCTTGAGGTTTCTATTTTTATTTTTGTTTGTACCTGGTGCTTTGGTTTTACAGCCTGCGATCCAGATTTTGTCCTAGCCCCAAGCACCCATTGAAGCAGGCAGGCTGTGGGGGATCAGCACCCAAGTGGCCGGAAGCTGCCCAGCTTGAGGCGGGCGGTAGCTAATCAGTGACACCTATAGGTGTCTCCCACCGTCAGAGGCAACGCGTGGCGCCCAATGTCTACGCCAACTGACAGGGACTTATAACCCGTAACAGTTGCCTCTCGCTTTTATTCCGAGACCAGTTAAGACCAGGGATGGAGTTATTGCCTCTCCATAGCACAAAGCCTGGGCTAAAATATAGAGATTTATGTGTTGCCCATGGAGCATGATCCCTCTCTCGACCTGCCTAGTTCCCTCCAGAGGAAAGCTACCAACCTTACATCTGGAACAAGACAAGCTGCAGAAGCTGACGGATCAGCAAAGCAATGCTCTAACTGATCGCCTGTAGGAGCTTCGATCCTAGACCAGCCGCAAACCAAGGCTTAGGGCCTGATCTGCCCTGCCATAACATTTTATCTTTAGCTTGCATTTTCTCGCACCAGGGTAAGGCTTGTACCCTCCTAACTGCACTCTTTCGCCCGAAACCGTTGGCATAATGTGGGGTGTCGGGTTTGGTAAGCGCCGCCCAACGTTCGGCGCTAACAGAAAGCAGGTAGTACCTCTACTGTTATACGGTAGCTCAGTCATATCTGACTAAGACCTGACTCTGACTGAAAGTAGGCTTAATGAAAACATTTCAGATGAGGACATCTCTATTAAAGAGTACAAAGTTTTTAGAAGGGGTCCCTGTAGGAAACAAGAGACAGGCATAGTAGCCTATGTTTCTAATTTGGTAAAAGCTCACCGTAGGCTAGACCTTGAAACTTGTTAAATAGAATATATTTGGATAGAGCTAAACCTTCAAAACCACACACCCCTGATAATTGGCTACCTCTATCGAAATCCCAGTGCTGGACACGTATGGTACGAACACTTCACTACCATGACGGATGTGGTTGTCTCTTCCGGGAAGGAAATTATACTACTCGGAGACTTTAACATTGACACCAACAAATCCACCTAATATGGGGAAATATAATTTCAACATACAATTTCCAACAAATAGTACAATAAGCTACTAGAGTAACAAAGTCATCTTCAACAGTCATAGATCACATTTATGTAACTTGCTCAGACAACAACATAGAATGCACCGTACGCAATTGTGCAATGACCGATCACTACCCAATATGCTGCACGTGGTCTACAAAATGAATTAAAACGCCTAAACATAAACACATTATTGTAAAATTTAGAAGTTACAAGAATTTCAACCAAAACGCATTTTTATAGGACTTGCTCAGTTCACCTCTAGACAATGTTTATCAGCTTCCTGACCCGGATGATGCTCTAGAATTCTGGATGAAAACCTTTATTGATGTTTTTGATAGACATGTGCCAGTCAAGGAAGTTCGAGTAAAACACCACGTCAGGCCACCTTGGATCACCCAGGAAATACTTGAAATTATGAGAGACAGAGATAAAGCACATAAAAAGCGGGATCTCAGCGCATACCGTACTCTTAGAAACAAAGTTCAATATACCATACGACGGGAAAAGAAAAATTACTTTAAGAACGGATTAAACAAATATTAATGATATATGGAAGGCAATTAACACCTTGACAAACAAGTATAAATTCCGAAATTCTTTACCCTCAAATCATATTACATGCGACCAATTCAGTATTTTTTTTTTCAAACTGACATAGACCAGTTGAAGGCTTCAATACCTAATTCTCGTTGCAACTTATCTTTACTGTCATCGTTTTGCGAGAATAGAGGCTACCGTGATATTCGTTCCGACATACCGCTAATGACAATCACTGAAGTATTCACTTACCTCAGTAACCTAAAAAAACACAACCTCATCTGGGCTAGATGGAATCAGCAACCGGATTGTCCATTGTGCTGCGCCAGTGATCTGTGTTTCACTAACCTATGTATATAATCAGTGTCTCGCCAAAGGCCACTTTCCATATGGTCTCCCGAACAATTACAGACCCATTTCCTTTCTATCATCACTATCTAAGCCACTAGAAAAACACATCCATAAAGTAACATTACAGTATTTAGTTCGCAACAAGCTTATTGTTGACAGCCAATCAGGATTTCGACCAAAATAATCTTGCGATACGGCACTAACAAATATGATAGAAAATTGGCACCAGAATATAAACAGCAACATTCTATGTGGAACTGTGTTTATTGATTTCAGGAAAGCATTTGATATGACAGACCATGTTATTTTAATTAAAAAACTTGAGACAATGAAAATTGGCTCTAATGTAGTCACTCTAAAATCATCTTTTCTATCAAACAAAAAGCAAGTAGTATCACATAATAAATCTCTGTCTCAAACCACTACCTTCAATATTGGAGTACCGCAAGGCTCTATTCTTGGCCCTCTGTTATTTGCCATATATATATATATATATATATATATATATATATATATATATATATATATATATATATATATATATATAATATATATATTAACGATCTACCTTTGCATCTTTCGTCGTCCTGCGATCTATTTGCAGACGACTGTACAGTGTACATAGACGCTGAAAACTGTATTTTGCTGGCGTCGTCTTTGCAACAAGAATTAAATAATTTAGTTAGGTGGAGCTATGCAAACCGTATGCAAATTAACATCGCTAAAACAAAATCAGTGTTATTAACAGCCAGATAAAGACTTCAAACTCTAAACTCGCACACATCACTTCAACTTCAGACTACCTAGTTTCCGAATGCCGCTCTTGTTCGGAACAGCTCTGACTAGGTAGTTTTCCGAATGTCCGCCGTGCCTGGAACAGCTCTGATGGGTACAGGGACAAGCACATGTCCGAAAACTCGCTTAGTGGAAACCAACCGCAGAGCTGACTGGTTTGTGCAGGAACGGCCCAGGGCGAGCGAAATGCCCAATATATTGAAGTGAGGAATTAAAACAGCCATGAGCAGGACGTGACGATTCCCTCGGTAAACCCAGCACCAGAGCGTTATGTGCCGGCTCTGCAATTATGGAAGCCACCCAGGATGGCGGAAAATGCTATGGACTGTCCCTGCCTTCACTTGAGGGATGACCGTGTAGTCTTCGACTGTTCCAACTTGACCAGCTGAGATGTGGACGGTACCACAAAAGTGAGAGTCTCCCAGGATTGCTAACCTGGTCAAAAATGCACGCTAAAAGTCGGATGTGTTGGCCTGAGGGTTTCGACCCGAGGGTGCCTAACCAGACACACCGCAACCACATCTGAAAAAATCACTCCGGATGAACGCAAAGAAGAAGAAGACTTCAACTTCACATCGCTAACATGCCAGTAGAAAGAGTAATTGAGCACAAAACATTAGGCCTAATCAATGATAAAAACATAACCTTTAATTCCCACGTTCAAGAGCGCATTACACAAACAACGAAAAAAGTCTACCAAAATTAAAAACTTCCTTTACCTTTATGAGGACACAAGGAAATTATTCTATACTTTTCATATACAGACACACTTTGTCTATTTCTCTACAATCTGGGACGGTCGTTCTAATTCAAACACCAAGCCACTTTACTCACTCCAGAAACGGGCCATGAGTCTAATTTATAGCAAACATTTATCTGACAATGCTAGCCTGCATAAACGCCTTCAGTTACTACCACTCCGCAAACGCCTGCTTTTCAATACTGCTAAACTAATTCACAAAATCCTACATCGGAATGCCGCAAATTACCTTTGACCATTGTTTAAATATAATGCTAGACACAGTAAACGTTTAAACATATTACACATTCCGAAGCCTAGGATTGACTTATACAAAATAAGCTTAACGTACTCTGCAGCTCAGCTGTGGAACAATCTTCCACAAGAAATCAAAGACATCACCAATCCCTATTCATATATTCGCAAATTATTCGAACACTTTCTCAGTACGGATTATCTTCCCCCTTAATAATAGAAATAATAATAATAATAATAATAATAATAATAATAATAACAAAACCCTAGTATAACAGCCAGTCCCCTTTTGGTAGACCAGTATATTCCACATAGTAATAACAAGTGTCACACCATTATCTATTATTACTGAGTCGTGCAGTTTTGATGTTCGCATTTTGCCCATGCCTTTATAATGTATATCTTTTAAATTGCTGCTGTTCTCTGTTAGCTTGAATGATGTGTGAATGAAATAATGTATCTTCTTCTTCTTCTTTCGTTCGCCTGAAACATGTCTACAACTGCAATGTCGTCTCTTGTATGAATCTAACAGTCTTTTTTAGTTCATTCAGTGGTCCATAGAGTTTATCTTCCACCGTTGTCAAATAATGTATGAAAGAGAGTGATAAAAGGTCAGAATGTTAGTCGGGCCTACGTGCCCAATTCTTAACCCTTTGAAAATAAAGGTTGTTCGTTCGCTCGTTCATTGTGTCTGCTCTCAAGCCATCTCTCAGAAGGAAAACATCGTTCATTCGGTGCTTCGTGCCCTCCCACATATTCTAGCACGTTTGGTCTGGAGAAATCAGCTTCTTCCCGGACTTTCATCTCTGTCGTCGCCTCCGTGTCGCCGGTTCGCTATACAACATTGTTGTCTTCCTCGGATCTAGTTCATGGCTCACGGAAACGCACATTTTCTCGTCTCTAGAAAGCTAGCTCTTCCTCTAGGCTACTTATTTGTGGATTAGGCCTCCCCAACCCCCACGCTTCTCTGCTCGATGGTTTCCACCACCATAAGCTACAGGTTTGACTTCGGTCGACATTTCATTGATTTAGGTGACTGCTACAAGGCGGTGTTTCTACTACATTGCAGAGTCCCAGTCTCAAGTGCACCGCTCCCGTTTGGAGGGATTGCTACATAGTGGACGCGAGACAGCAGCAGTTCTAGATCTTAGATGAGAGATTGTTCGCTAACTTCCATGTTAGACATTGCACATACCTCGACAGGTTACAGATTGGACGCGAGACAGTAGCAGTTCTAGATCTTAGATGAGAGATTGTTCGCTAACTTCCAAGTTAGACATTGCACATACCTCGACTGGTTACAGATTGGACGCGAGACAGTAGCAGTTCTAGATCTTAGATGTGAGATTGTTCGCTAACTTCCATGTTAGACATTGCACATACCTCGACTGGTTACAGAGTGGACGCAAGACAGTAGCAGTTCTAGATCTTAGATGACAGATTGTTCGCTAACTTCCATGTTACACATTGCACATACCTCGACTTGTTACAGAGTGGACGCGAGACAGTAGCAGTTCTAGATCTTAGATGACAGATTGTTCTACTAACTTCAGTGTTAGACATTGCACATACCACGACTGGTTACAGAGTGGACGCGGGGCAGTAGCAGTTCTAGATCTTAGATGAGAGATTGTTCGCTAACTTCCATGTTAGACATTGCACATACCTCAACTGGTTACAGAGTGGACACGAGACAGTAGCAGTTCTAGATCTTAGATGACAGTTTGTTCTACTAACTTCAGTGTTAGACATTGCACATACCTCGACTGGTTACAGAGTGGACGCGGGGCAGTAGCAGTTCTAGATCTTAGATGTGAGATTGTTCGCTAACTTCCATGTTAGACATTGCACATACCTCGACTGGTTACAGAGTGGACGCAAGACAGTAGCAGTTCTAGATCTTAGATGACAGATTGTTCGCTAACTTCCATGTTAGACATTGCACATACCTCGACTTGTTACAGAGTGGACGCGAGACAGTAGCAGTTCTAGATCTTAGATGAGAGATTGTTCGCTAACTTCCATGTTACACATTGCACATACCTCGACTGGTTACAGAGTGGACGCGAGACAGTAGCAGTTCTAGATCTTAGATGACAGATTGTTCTACTAACTTCAGTGTTAGACATTGCACATACCACGACTGGTTACAGAGTGGACGCGGGGCAGTAGCAGTTCTAGATCTTAGATGAGAGATTGTTCGCTAACTTCCATGTTAGACATTGCACATACCTCAACTGGTTACAGAGTGGACACGAGACAGTAGCAGTTCTAGATCTTAGATGACAGTTTGTTCTACTAACTTCAGTGTTAGACATTGCACATACCTCGACTGGTTACAGAGTGGACGCGGGGCAGTAGCAGTTCTAGATCTTAGATGAGAGATTGTTCGCTAACTTCCAAGTTAGACATTGCACATACCTCGACTGGTTACAGATTGGACGCGAGACAGTAGCAGTTCTAGATCTTAGATGACAGATTGTTCTACTAACTTCAGTGTTAGACATTGCACATA
Source organism: Cepaea nemoralis (assembly GCA_014155875.1). Lineage (NCBI taxonomy): Eukaryota > Metazoa > Mollusca > Gastropoda > Stylommatophora > Helicidae > Cepaea > Cepaea nemoralis. The sequence continues at coordinate 20,380 of JACEFZ010027207.1, read as the reverse complement.
CCACGACTGGTTACAGAGTGGACGCGGGGCAGTAGCAGTTCTAGATCTTAGATGAGAGATTGTTCGCTAACTTCCATGTTAGACATTGCACATACCTCAACTGGTTACAGAGTGGACACGAGACAGTAGCAGTTCTAGATCTTAGATGACAGTTTGTTCTACTAACTTCAGTGTTAGACATTGCACATACCTCGACTGGTTACAGAGTGGACGCGGGGCAGTAGCAGTTCTAGATCTTAGATGTGAGATTGTTCGCTAACTTCCATGTTAGACATTGCACATACCTCCACTGGTTACAGAGTGGACGCGAGACAGCAGCAGTTTTAGATCTTAGATGAGAGATTGGCTTGTTTAAATGTTAGAGAAACAACAGTGAAATAATAACTTTAAGGACCACTGCACTCCAGAGGAACGGTAATACCATTCCATAAATAATGAAGCACATCATATGCAACAAACCATTCACATTGTGAGTGATAAGAAGAATCATTACACCCATTACGAGTTTGATACGCTTTATTTTAAACATCGCTGTGAATGTGGACTAATGGGTCAACAAGCAAAACGAAACCCCGTGCATTCACATAAATGTGATTTACTAAAGAAGAAATCGACATGCAGAATGAGATATGGTTACCAGCAGAATACAGTTAACGTATGGTACCCACATGATGAGAAGCAATCAAATATGTTCGTAATTCTAACAAAATATACCCGATTCTCCTCAATCAGCAGAGAAGAGTCCATTGCTGCTCATTACGTATTCACCACAATGATCTATACGTAAACAACAATTTCTAGCTATTATATTGCGCTTTTAAATCGATCATTGTATTTAGCCGGGTGAGGTTTGATCAAACTGTCTTGCGGGTTTGTGACAGCCGATTGTCACAACGGATGTTTACGTGGCAGTAATTGGGGAATTGCCTGTGAATGAGTTTAGGGTGAGTCTGAGACACGTATTAAGAGCACTTGAAGCCAAAGACATGCCTACAGGCCACGACAAATTGGGTCTGACAGATGGGTGCCACGTCAGTGTCACATTAGAACAGATGGTCTTGATACACAAACAATGCAACACATGGGGTGTGGCACTAAACGGATTTTGCGTCATTATTTAGGGATTGAAAAGGTAGAGCAGAAGACAGGAAGCCAAACCGACAGAGGGACAGAATAGCAAACGGGCAGGGGCAGGTATATGATCAGATAGATAGAAAGAAAGAGAGACAGAAAGATAGACAATCACACACACACACACACACACACACACAAACAAACACACACACACACACTCAGAATGTGTGGATCACGTGACTATCTCAAGGTGTAGCCAGATGAGTTAGCACAAGTTGGACATTGTTGGAGTCCGGTGACGACTCGTAGCGCTAGTACCAGAACATGCTCTATGGCCATCTGAGCATCTGAATAATTGTTAGTTCATTAAGTTGTTAGTTAGATCACTGTATGGTTTTAATGTATTTACACCTATTGATATTGTGTGTATTTATAAAAGTAGATCTCGAGACACTAAAACTAAGCACAATAGACCGAGCTGTGATTCATAATCAGGTATTATTGTAATTGTGTTCAGTAGAAGTAATGGGTAGTATAGTGTTCATATTTACACGAGCTCAAACAGTGCCGAAGTGCGCGAGTCAAGAGAGGCACGAGCCAAACGAGGCATTTACAGTCATCTTAACAGGTGAGCAGATCAGATCTACAGTAGTTTTAATATGCACTGGACCGGCCAAGGTCACAATCCTAGGATCGTATTCCTGGGATCGACACCGCTAATAAATCAATGAACACCCAGTAGCAGCAGATACAGCAGATGATGATCCTGACACTTAAAGGGCAGTGCCGTGCTATGTTACAGAGAGGCGTCGCATCAGGCGGCACCGTAAGAGGCTTCATAAGGGGGCGGAATGTTTACAGAAAACAAAATGTAAGGGGCGGCATTTCGAAGACTTACATCGTACTGAAAAAATCTACCGCCCGTGCCTGGACACTTTATATGTAGATTGTCTGCGCTTTTAAGTAATCAACGGAGCTTCACAAGCTCGAAACATCGGGTTCGAAGTCAGTCCACCAGAATGCTTCTGGAGCACATCGCTTTGTGTGGATTTTCACAATGGTATAAGCGTCTGACGTTCAGACAAAAATGGCAGACTGCTCAACTTAACATTTCCTAGACAATCACAAATACGCAATACATAACGGGGTAGGTTAGGATGTCGTGTAGATGAAAAAGACTAACTTGAACGAAATGTATTCGACCTGGTAGAGGCTACAAAGGTCTCGGATAAGAATATCGCATGGACTAGGGTCCTCATCTGCAGAGCGTAAATTCCTGGAAGGACATGTATTGCTTAATAAACTCGGAACAGCAAGTTCGTCTCCACCGTCATACACAGTTAGTGTTATGTTAAGTGTTTGCTACAACAGTTTGCCAACGAAACATTCAATCTGAGCCAATCTATCATCATTAAACATCAATATTAAATAATAACAGACTAGAAAACATTCTGGACCAAGTACGCATAATAACGTGACATTGTAGCAGCTTCCTACGGGGGTGAGTTTCATGATCTAACTAGGAATAAGACTAGTCCCTATGTGGCTGCCAGGTTGAGGATATTGATCCATGGTAAAACATACACGCCAGTGGTCAAGCAATCACGTGGACAGTAGGCAGCTACTGTGACGAACCGAATCAAGGCACCCAAGGACAGCTGGACTGGCAATCTTGCTTCCACAGGCTGTAAATATTCCTGTGTCAACAAACGAACCAACTCCCATTGGGAAGTGAAAGGGTTAACTATCCGTTGTAGCCATCTCGGAGATAATCTAGTACAGGGGTGGGTAAACTTTTCGTGCCAAGGGCCGCATTGACAAATGTAAAGCTATTGACGGGCCGCATATATATATATATAATGTCCATTTTGTTTACAGCAACCTATCACAATAAGCAATTATTAATTATTTATAGTTTATTAAGCAGTATAAATAACTAATTATTGCAATTTTATTCTACTTATACACTTATACATTATATTTGACAATATGGATACACACTTTTATTAATTTGTTAACATGATTTTACAACTTATTATTACAACAAATATTCTTTATTATCTATAAATGGCTTTAATTTAGACACACAGCAACTACATTGTCACTACAGTTGTTGATTTCTAATAAGATGTATGTTATCACGATGTTCTTAACGATAAGTGCGTGAAACGGTCGTTGTCTAGGGTTTTCGATGTTCCTTATATGTCACCATGGAGTGTAAGTAGATCTAGTCACCTGTCTCACAATGCAACTCACCCCAATAGTACACATCCATCAGTTAGTGAACAAGATTGCTTTGGCGCACATAATCCTTTAATACAGAAAGAACACGGACAAACGGAACATAACTCTATATCCAGAAACAATATAATCCATATAATATCCATATCCTCCTCACAACTTAACACGCACACATCACTGTCTTCTCACGGCCTGCTTTATCTCAAATCCATAAGACAGTTAATCCAGCTACTATCCACCGCTGGACCTCACACAATACACCCACACACTGGATCTAGCCTCCACTACTATCCAACCCACTTTGGGTTCAGGCCTCCATTAACTATACAACAAACTTTGGTTTCAGGCCTCCATTAACTATACAACCCACTCTGGGTTTAGGCCTCCATTAGCTATCCAACCCTCACTGGGTTTTAGTCCTGCATTCACAACTGGGAGAACAACACAACACATGATCTGACCCGCAGTCAGTCTAAGCTCCCACTTATTCGCCCACCGATCCGCTCGGCGCCAAAAACATCAACTATCCTGAAGTCCCCTGACTTCACACAAAACTAAACTGTCGTTCACCCCATCCCCCCTAGGGGTCTGCTCACACACCGCACCATTATTTTTCATGGCTGGTTGTTTTTCTCGTACTCTCGCTACTGGGGTCACTCACTTCAATGTCAATGACCCCAGGCATGTGTCACTACCCCCTCCTCAAAAGAAAACATCGTTTTCAAATGTTGGGAGACTAATACTTATCAAATATGTGACCCAGACACATTGCCTGAGTAGTCGTAAGTATATATCCAACTTACTCTAGCTATCACACTTAATAATATATCAAATACTCATAGTACACTCCCATATTCCCCACACATCAATACCAACAACTTTCCATCTTGTGTACCAATACATGACTAGTATCTCACATAATAATAATAATAATAATAATAATAATAATAATAATAATAATAATAATAATATAATAATAAACATATCATAGGGAACATAATATCTGTGTACCTGCAAGTCTATTAACATCCTCAAGAAGACACAACCTATTTGTGTCCCGACCCTGTATCAGGTGGCTCTTTTCTTGCATCAAACCTCCATCTATTTCTGTCGATAATGTATCTACCTTTCTTGTACCCATTCCTCATGGTGCTCATATATTTACAACATCTGTATGCTATCCCTAACCCTGGGTCAGTGATGTTGCGAACACTCTTTTGACCTGACTCAACTCTCCTATCTGCATATTGCACCGTTACACTGGAGTCTCTGTTTAGTCTGAACTCTTTATTCAATTTTGGCCCATATCCCTGGCATCTTGCTCTCTGCTGCATACGCCTTATACCTGTGTGCCCTGCACATGCACTATCCTGAGCTGATCTAGTATCTACGTGCTAAGGGTACTACTCCTTGCCCACGTGCAGTTCCGCCATCTGAAAACCGGCCAGTGAGAACATTGTTCTTCCTCTCGAAGCACCATCTACCCTTCTTTGACTGTCTATTTTCTACTTTACTATACCCTTGAAAACATTTGTCCAGAGTAGTATCTTGTCTCTGGGAGTCACTAAAGCTATGTTTGAGATCCATTCTCCCCTGCTTCACTGTACTACTCTTTTCTTTTGTCCTTATGTCTACTTCAAGTGCCTCTTCTACTTCAGCTATACTCTCTAATTTAGGTTTTCTTTTGGTAACTACCTCGTTACTGCTTAAACTATGTTTCTTGTCACAATAAGCTACTTCCTCTTCTGTACAATCTTTTACTCCTGGTACATTTCCGATGATCAGATCCGCCACTGGTGAGTCTAGCACACACGCTGTCACTCTTCCTGTGATGTATGGTGTTTTCACTGTTATTACGGCTAATGGGTAGAACTCTACTGTCCCGTTGAATGTTATGCATCTAATCGTTTTCCCTGTGTAATCCGAGAGATGTATTAAGCTTTCCTTCACTCCGATAGACGTACATCCGAAATCCCTAATTGTTAACGCTGGCCTATCATTAACGACTCCATGGTGCAGCTTCAGACTTCCTCCTTCATGCAACGCTGATCCTGCTTTCACTGTGTGACTACATATTAAGACCGGCTGACCGTCTTTTTCAAATAGAGGTTTGCATCCACTACAATTCTTGTTGTTAAGCGTCTCAATTACTTGCGCTGCATTAGAGTGCTCTGTTTTTCCCATCGTACACTCATAGCTAACATGAACTGTCCCGCCACATTTGAAGCAAATAATGTCCTTCTTCTTATTATTTGTTGGCCCACTGGTTGGTTGCACGTCACATTGTTCTGCCTTGTGTCTCCAGCTCCCACAATTCCAACATCCGGCATATTTATTTGGATGTCTCTGGAAATTCCCCCTTTTGTATGGGTAACGTCCTACTCTACCAACATGGTTGCCATGGAAACCATTATCTTGAGGTTCTTGCTGCTCACCTTTCTGTGCTGAATCCACACTTTTATATCTTGGTCTAATAACTGGATTCTGGTCCTGTTTAGTGTACGCTGCACAGACTATATCCTCACTCACTTGTCTACCAATAGAACTATTTGGATGTGCAGCCATGTAGTTTTTCCCTAACTGTGATATCGTGTCTATGTCCTTTGGCTTACTTTCCTCAAAGAAAGCCACTAAGTTTGTATTACATGATGATAAAACCTTGTATCTTAACACTAAATCGACTAATTTATTAAAAAATCTTCCAACCTCTGCAAGGTCCATCGATTTATTAAATGTATTCTTTACTGTGTTAACAAAATCTGTGAAATCTTGATTTGTCTCTGGCCCTAATTGTCTAAACTTTGTTCTAAATCTATGCTCAGTTAGTTGGAACTTTGTAAGGAGACGTTGACGCAAAATAGTGTAATTGTTTCTTTCTTCCAAAGGTAAATTAAACATTGTATCTAGGGCCTTGCCCGTCAGATACTCGCCTAGCCGCATCGCATATTCTTCTTCTGGGATGCTTAAAGTTTTCGCAGATGCTTGAAATCTGTCAAGATACGATTCAAGATTGCCTCGATCCGTAAAATATGGAACTTTTAGTCACTGTGACGACTACGAAGGTCTTCTGCATTCCTCAATTTTACCCTTCGATGATATTTCTAATTTTTTATTAGCAATTTCCGCTTCCATCTTAATCTTCTCTTTCTCGATTTCCACCGCATTTGTTTGTTTTAACTTTTCAAGTTCCAGATGTGACATTTCTAGTTTCAATTGTGTCTCTTTCTCTTCCTGTAGACGCTTGTTTTCTATTTCAGCTATCTTTACTGGTGTCTCTCTCTCTTCCTGTAGACGCTTGTTGTCCATTTCAGCTAACCTTTCTTCCAGAAGGCGTTTGGCCTAGAGTTCAGCCTGCCTATGTTCTCTTTCAGCTTGTCTTTGTTCTCTTTCCGCTTGCTTTTGTTCTTTTGCTTCTGCATACTCCTGTAACTCTTTACCCTTCAGGCCTAACCTTTCACCTGCTTCAATATATTCCATTAAAGTAGGCATCTTGTACTTGTGGACACGTTACTGTCTGTCAGCCATTTATAAATGTAAAGACTCTGCTGCTAGTCTTCGTGTACCTTCCCTAAGTACACCACCTTTCACCTTCTTCAATATATTTAATTAAAGTAGGCATCTTGTACTTGTGGACACGTTACTGTCTGTCAGTCAACTATAAATGTAAAGACTCTGCTGCTAGTATTCGTGTACCTTCCCTAAGTAAACCACCACTCACTGTGTACTTAAATTCGTAGTACCAATACTATCACTTTGTGCTCACCCAGTCACTCTATAATTACTATGTAATAAGGGGGGAATATCACTTATACTCCCTCGCATATATACCAGATAGCTGTAAAAAATCTCTAGAAATATTGTTAAATATATATATATATATATATATATATATATATATATATAATATATATATATATATATTATAATATATATATATATATATATATATATATATACTAATGAATGATACGATAAGTGAATCCTATGAGACGCTAGACACACAAGCCAAGTACACGGAATCGGTGACCACATAGAAATAAACCACAGTAACATTCACAAGCTTGTGTAGGGACGACCACAGTGCGCTAAATATATGTAAACTGACACCGAAAACAGTCTATATAGCAGATTTAGTCGCAAGAGTTACAATAATAACACATATATACTCAAAGAAATAAAATATCATACATAAAAATAATAAGAAGAAGAGAAGGAATCTCAAATCAATAACATACACAGATTTGACGCAATACACCACGGCTCTAGATATTGGTTAGGAACACAATGCCAATGCACACCCCGCTAACGTTTTAGCGTTGTACTTTACAAAAATATCGTAAGCACAAGAAACGCGTTATGTAAAACCTGTCCTGATTTAGATAGAAATTGCAAAAAATGCCTATCCAACAACTACATGTAATAAAATATACATATATAGATCCACAAACGATAAAGACAGTTAAAACGATGAGAGCAAACAAAATGTCCAAATATTGATCAGTCACAAAAAATTTTCGTTCGTTTTTAATAGTTTCCCCCAATCTCCTGGCAATGTCTACGACGCTAGATTCCAAAATGTTCTTTCGATATGTTGTTTTGTTGAGTGGCTACTGAATTTCAAGTGGTGATCACAAGTTCAAACCGTCGAAAAAGTTGAAGATGATAGTAATTATCAAAAATGTTCTGTCTCGACACAGTCCCTCACGTTATTGTACTTTCCCTGGACGTGCTGATAACAAAGTAATAATCCAAACGTTTTTATACCTTCGTTGCGGAGATGGCGCTTTGCTGTATCATATATGTTATGGATTGCCGTTACCCGATAAGATTCATACACACACACACAAAATTTGGCAGCAAATGTCCAGCGCTTTAGCTCTTTACAGTCAGTTCTTTTTAGCAACTGTATGCAACCTTGTTTGCGGTGATGTGACGTAATCATTCGTTGTAAAAATGTTTGCTCTTAACAGAGTAATGGTAACAAAGGGATTCACAAAGTCGAACATAAAGTCTGGTTTTCGCTCAAAACAACTTGATTTGTTCCATCACAATGAGTCATCTTGACCACAATAGGCAGTGGAAATTTCCTGAAAGCTCCTTCCACCCCAACTCACAATGTCACCTCAATTTCTCTTTATCACCGTTAGTGGAAAAATCCTCATTAAACACATTCCACACAACCTTCTCAGCCCCAACACGGCTGCTCTTTTTACTCCGTTGAAAATCACACTTTACACCAACCTCCCCCCGGCTGGCACTGCTGAGGTTTTCTTTTTATTTTTAATCATTAACCCGCACCATCCGTCCTGTTAACTGCGTCGAAAAATCGTGACCAGTCGACCTGCGACCACACAGTGCGTTGCCTCGCCACACACACCTGTCTTCAACGCGCACAGGAACTGACCCGCCCCTGTCGCGCCTTTTCACCTGTTCTGTTCGCTTGACCTATAAACACACGCGCCTGTCTGCGTTAATTCTTTGGCGTCCCCGCTAGCTTCAGCAATACTGCCTGGTATCAAATTTACATGTCGTGCCCTTCATGTGAACTGTCTGTTATCTGTGGTGTTTAATCCTGTCTTCGTCACACCCACACACACCTTTCAGGATATCGTCCGGCTAGTTATCGTAGCGCCGACTTTTCTGTGCCACTGCTTTTGTCTGCTCACCAATTCTCACACAGGCGCAAATCTTATCTTTATACCGTGGATACGCTCCGCTGTCCAGCCTCTCTCTCTCTCTCTCTCACTCTCTCTCTCTCTCTCTCTCTCTCTCTCTCTCTCTCTCTCTCTCTCTCTCTCTCTCTCTCTGAGTGAGAAATGTTATTTTTACCTGGTTTCTTGTGAACTCTGTGTTACTTCTCGGACACTTTTGGCATTGACCGTCTACTGAAAATGGTGCTTATTCCTTGTGCCATAATTGTCGTTGTAATTGGGCATCCGACTAATGTCTGTGATCTTAGTATTCTCTCTAATCGACGAGTTCACAGATAAACAGAATGACAACAATGTCTATATTGTTCTTGATCGGACAAAGCCTCCCAGATAACTCAGTATTACACCGTTTTCCTTGACCGGACGAGCCTTCCAGATAATATCAGTATATCACCGCGGTCCTTGACCGAATGCTGCCATCAGAAACGCTTTACTAAGCGACGAGCTCCCAGATAATATCATTATGTTCTTAATGATAAGTGCGTGATATGGTCGTTGTCTAGGGTTTTCGATGTTCCTTGTATATCACTATGGAGTGTAAGTAAATCTAGTCACCTGTCTCACAATGCAACTCACCCCAAAAGTACACATCCATCAGTTAGTGAACAAGATTGCTTTGGCGCACATAATCCTTTAATACAGAAAGAACACGGACAAACGGAACATAACTCTATATCCAGAAACAATATAATCCATAGAATATCCATATCCTCCTCACAACTTAACACGCACACATCACTGTCTTCTCACGGCATGCTTCATCTCAAATCCATAAGAAGTTAATCCAGCTACTATCCACGGCTGGACCTCACACAATACACCCACACACTGGGTCTAGCCTCCACTACTATCCAACCCACTTTAGGTTCAGGCCTCCATTAACTATACAACCAACTTTGGGTTCGATCCTCCATTAACTATACAACCCACTCTGGGTTCAGGCCTCCATTAGCTATCCAACCCCCACTGGGTTTTAGTCCTGCATTCACAACTGGAAGAACATCACAACACACGATCTGACCAGCAGTCAGTCTAAGCTCCCACTTATTCGCCCACCGATCCGCTCGGCGCCAAAATCATCAACTGTCCTGAAGTCCCCTGACTTCACACAAAACTAAACTGACCTTAACCCCGGTCCTCCCCCCCCCCCCTCCATCCCTAGGGGTCTGCTTACACCTGCACCATTATTTTTCATGGCTGGTTGTTTTTCTCGTAGTCTCGCTACTGGGGTCACTCACCTCAATGTCAATGACCCCAGGCATGTGTCATATGTAACTGCTTGCAATGTTTGACAATATTCTTGAAATCTGGAGCAAGTTTACTTGTTGAAATTCGCATGACAGAATGCAAGTTGCAGTCCGACAATAAAGACCAATTCTTAGATTTGTTGATCTTCAAGCAAGAGAATGCTTGTTCGCAAATGTATGTTGATCCAGATAATGATAAAAGTTTAGCTACAAGGGTTTTCAAGTTGGGAAATGATTCTTGTGATAAAGATCCATACAAATCCAGCAAACCATATGTCTTGAATTTATCTTTAAGGTCATGATCTGCTTGTAAGTCGAGTAGCGCCAATTGTATGTCCTCTGTGGCTGTATCAGCTTCTGCACTAAAAGGTGAACTGAGAATATTGAACTATGGCTCTACTTTCCTGAAGTCTTGGAATCTCCATCCAAATTCTTCAATTGATTGATTGATCTAGGAACCGACATCACAGCATTCGGGACATTCCCATAAGCGCTCCGTCCCCATTCTCAGCAACCAGCGAAGAGTTCCAACACTAATAGTTCCAGTAGCAATCTGATTATATGTCCGTCTCGCCTTTCCTTTGAGCGTCGAGCGTCGGCCAGATCCCCTCATCACTCCTCGCTGCCTCATTCTAACCAGACCATGGTGATCCATTTGCTCCTCCGAGGTGTACAATTCTTCAAGTCTCTAACTGCCACTCTTTATTGACAATGTTAGTATGAAAGTCACATGCAATGCCCTTCATCTCTAGGAATATCACTATTTCTTCTTTGAGTTCCCACACTCGCCTCAACACCTTGCCGAGACTCAGCCATCGAACATTGGTGTGGTTCAGGACATCGGAATGTTCAATTTCCAAATCGTCAAGTAATGACTTGAACTGTCTGTGATTAAGTCCTCTAGATCTGATGAGGTTGGTGAGACTGACAACTGGGTCATAACATGCTTGATATTCAAAACAGTTTTACACAGACTTTCTTGATGAATCACACAGTGAAGTGGTAATACTGTGTGGTCTGGATATTCTTCTTTAACCTTATCACTTATCAACTTTACCAGAACTAAATTTTTTCCAATCAAAGCACGAGCTCCGTCAGTTGTAACACTTGCCATCTTGTTCCAAACCAACCCAGTTCTTTCAATACAGTTAGTAACAGCAATGAATATATCATGGCCTGTGGTTGTGTCTTTGAGTGACTCAACACTCAGTAACTCTTCAGTGAGTTTGAAAGAAGTGTTTATTCCACATATAAATATCAATAATTGGGCAGTATCATGTACATCGGTACTCTCATCCAATGCAAGAGAGTACCACAAAAATTGTTTACTTGCATCTTGAAATTTATGCATCAAATTGCCACTGATCTTGTCAACACGTTTGACCACAGTTCTCCTTGATAAAGTACTGTTGTCAAATCTTTTTTTTTTTTTTTTGGTTCTGGACACATTATGTTTGCTGCATCCATCAAACATTCCTTGATGAACTCGCCATCAGAAAATGGCTTGTTCTGTTTTACAATTCTGTGTGACAGCACAAGACTAGCTTCAGTTGCAGCTTTCAATTGAATTGAAAACTGTTTAGTGAAAACAGTTTGCTGTTTCTCCAAATTTTTCACCAACTCAAGGCATTTCCTTTCCTTCTCTTCGGTCGTTAAATCGGAATGTTTTGTTTGATAATGTTTTTTTTTTTTTAAATTGCAATCCTTGAAGACAGCCACTGACTCACGACACAACAAGCAAGCTGATTTGCTATCAACTTTTATAAAACAGTACTTAGTTGTCCATTCATTATTAAAAACACGGCATTCATCTTCAATCTTATGTTTGTTATTGATACTCATCATAACGGTACATGAAATTCTGTAAAATTCAACAAAATAACTTAAAAAAAGAATTAAAACATTATATTTCTACATGTCCTAGCAGGCCGCATAAAATCACTTGGCGGGCCGCACGCGGCCGTAGTTTGCCCACCCAAGATCTAGTAGATCTCGGATATAATCTAGTAGATTAGAACTATGGGAGTAGGTTTATGTCATATAAAATATATGTTGCTTTAGTTTGGCTATGCATAGATAGATGGCTATCTTAAATTCCCGACTTAAAAAGTCCTGCTTCACTATCGCTAAATAGGTAATTCAACCTCTTCAGAAAGCAGATTCAGTTAAGTCTGTGTTATCTCTGTACAGTCTAACATATCTGTGACAATTCTATTGTGCACTCTGTGGGTAATATCTAAATATCAGTTGAATTAGCTCCATGCTAGCCTACTTGTGACCAGCTTCCACGGGTAGCGAACCAATTCCTGCCATTAAACAACAGTGATGTCAACTTGACGTACAACAGACAACACAATTGTAATGACATAATAAATATAAAAACGTCTTACAGCAGGAATGTGCTGTCGGTATGTGCGGTATTTATACCAGTTCATTTTGAAGGATTAAGTGGTGTCACATGCCTGTGGTCAGTGAAAGTAAGGTGAGTGGCCGTACAAGATAAACAGGTCACGAGATAAAATAGGGCGGATAGTAAGTCCCCCAGAGGGCGTGAATGAGAAGATAGTAATTGAAAGGGAGAGCTGAGAACAAGTCAGCTGGCTAAAATAAAGGTGAGGCAGACAGTTGAAGCAGTGAGATTGTGTGTTGTGTGTGAGGCAATGTGGGGGATAGAATGGTTGAAAAGAGAGGGACAAAGACTGACGGGGCAGTTGAGGTTTGGACCCCGAGCTGAGAGGGAGTTGAGTGTAGACCAGACCAGGAGAAGGTCGTGGTCTGATAAAGTGAAGAATTGTGACGGAGTTTGGAAGATAACTCCGCACTGTGGGTTCCAGGGATAGTGAGTGGAATTCGAGACCCATAGTGGGTTACTTTGAGTCGGGCCTAGAGAGAGGCTAGTATACCTGTCGTGTGGGACGATATTTTAGTAGCCTTGAGAGGCAGTGTTATTCGACGTGTTCCATTGGGATGGAGATATATTCTTAGAGAATTATTGTTCCTGGATTTATATGTTACATGTGTCTGTGTTAATTCAGAATTAAAGGAATATTATGTGCGCAAATTAACGCTTGTTCACTGACTGGTGTTTGGTGGTGATGCATCTTGATTAATCTGTTGTTCAACATCACATTGTTACAAGGACATACCCTAGACATAACCATAGCCACTCTATCTGTCACTTAGTCAACATTCACTTTGTGACAGAGTAGATTTCTGGGAGGCTTCGTCGATTAGAGAGAATACTAACATCAGAGACATTAGTCGGATGCCCAATTACAACAACAATAATGAGAGCTCTCCTGTCAAGAATAAACACCATTTTCAGTAGACAACGCATTTCAAAAGTGTCGCAGAATTAATACAGAGTCCACGGAAACCAGGTAAAAATATCATTTCTCACTCGGAGTGGGGGAGAGGAGACGGGGAAAGACTGTCCACGATATAAACACTGGTGTTTCTCCTGTGCGGGAATTGGCTAGCGGAGAGTTCACGAAAGGCCACCACAGGTAAAACCATTGCCCACCCTGAGAGGGAGAGGGGACAGCGGGGTGTATTCACAGTACACAGACAAGGTTCGCGCTGCTGAGAGAGTCGTCTGGCGGACAGCAGGCGAAAAAGTCGGCGCTGTTTAGAACAGGGTGTTCACGAAAAATAGACAGGCGCCAAAGGTGAAGGTCAGGTGGACTTGTGCACAGCGAGTGTGTGTGTTTACGGCGTCTTCAGAGTTCGGTGCAGATAATAAGATGGAAAGGGGCGCCAGAGGAGTTACGAGGGTAATTCATGGTTAAAAACTCGCCAGGAGGAGGGGAGTTATAGGAGGAAAGTGTGGGGAACACACAAAGGTGACAATCGTTGCTCCACAGAAAAGTAAACGTTTCTACACGGATTATTGTGATAAAGAGAAACAGAGATGACCTTGTGAGTCAAGGCCGAGAACCAGGGAATTTGACGGAAAAATTTCCACGGAGAATAACACGTTGGGTTTCTACTGAAACTACGATTCACGTTTAACGTCTTTGTGTGTGTGTGTCATCATCGGCAAACAAACCACAACAGTCATTCAGGTGCCGTCTTCGCAAATATGAGCGCATTTTTTCACCAAAAAAAGACTTGCGAAGCGGATTTAAAGCGCGTGATCATTTTCCGCCATTCGTTGGTTTAACCGGGTCAGCATCAGTGAAACCATACCATCACTTCAAAGCGACAGTGACTACGCAGATAAACATTCATTGATTTTAAAGGTATTTTCGGCTCCCCAAAACGCAACGAAAACCCAATATTTCTGGCAAAACAAGAGCGTTCACATACATTATACAATCACAGGCCATCCCTACAGGGAGGGTTACAAAAACATTACGGACTGTGAAGATACAAGGCGTTGGGATAATTATCATCATCTCCAACTTTTACGACAGTCGAAAATCGTGTCACCACGTCAACAAAAAGTGACAACGCATCAGAACTTTAATTCATTGTGGGAAGCTAACGTCGTAATCTTTTCAAAACAGTAACCGACAAACAGTTCCAGGCGATTTTCGGAGACTATTGAAAACAAATTAAGGACTTTTTTTTAAGATTCTACCATCGCATTGGTGGCGGCAACCCTTGTTTGCTTCTGTTGTTCTCATCGTCCTAAGTATTGTTGTTGTTGTGCGTTACGTAAATATTTGTATGTGGTCCAGTGGTCGTAATAAGTAGGATATTTTTGCTTTATTTCTCGAAATGCGGGAGACAGAGCAAAAGTGAAGTTTCTAGGTGCACATTGTATTGGTTGAGAGACAGCTGACGAGTCAGTTTGTTTTGTGCTGTGGCATTGGGTCGTCTCGACATTATACATGGTGTCCAAGTGTCTACGTCAGATCTATGTACATTATTCATTTTATATTTGTTCTTTTTACTGTTTTCTCTTTACTGTTACATATAATATTTGAGTTCTTTGGATATATGGTATTGTTGTAATGCTTATGTTAATACATCTTCTATCTAGATGGTATTTGTCAGTTTATATTATGCGCACGGTATGGTCTTTCATGGGCATGTTTATGTCAGTGGTTTTTATTTCTATGTAATCATCCGTCTGCGTTTCACCGGCCTATGCGTCTAGCGTTTAATAGTTCGCAGTTAGTGTGTATCATCCATTTGTGTATGTATATGTATGTTTACAACTATTTCCAGGAATTGTTCTACAGTTATTTAATATATATATATATATATATATATATATATATATATATATATATATATATATATATATATATATATATATATATATATATATATATAGGAGGGAGTATAGTTATATTCCCCCCTCACTACCTAGTGCTTATAGAGTGACTGGGTGAGTACAGAGTGATATTGTAGCACTACGGATTTACGTACACAGGGAGTGCGGGTGTACTTAGGAAGTGACACAAAGAATAACAGCAGAGCCTGTACATTTATAGTTGGCTGATTCACAGCAACGTGTCCACAAGTACAAGATGCCTACTTTAATGGATTATATTGAAGCAGGTGAAAGAATAGGCCTGAAAGGTAAAGAGTTACAGGAGTATGCAGAAGCGAAAGAACAAAAGCAGACGGAAAGAGAGGAGAGGCATAATGAACGCGAGGCAAAGCGTCTACAGGAAGAGAAAGAGACACAAGTGAAACTACAAATGGAACAACTAGAACTTGAAAAGTTAAAACAAACAAATGCGGTGGAAATAGAGAAAGAGAAGATTAAAATGGAAGCTGAAATTGCTCTCAGAAAACTAGAACTATCTTCGAAAGGTCAAAGTGAGGAAAGCAGAAGACCGTCACAGTCGTCACAGAGATTAAAACTGCCATTTTTTACGGACCGAGACAACTTGGATTCCTATTTGTCGAGATTCGAAGCATCAGTGAAGGTATTAGGCATCCCAGAAAGCGAGTACGCAATTAGACTGGGCGAGTATTTAACGGGTAAGGCTCTAGAAACAATGTTTAATTTACCTGTAGAAGAAAGGAACAACTACACTATCTTACGTCAACGTTTGCTGACAACGTTCCAACTAACTGAGCATGGATATAGAACAAAGTTTAGACAGTTAGGGCCAGAGACAAATCAAGATTTCACAGATTTTGTTAACACAGTGAAGAATACATTTAATAAGTGGATGGAGCTGGCAAAAGTAGGAAAAGATTTTAATAAATTAGTGGATTTAGTGTTAAGAGACAAAGTGTTATCATCATGCAATACAAACTTAGTAGCTTTCTTTGAGGAACGTAAGCCAAAGGACATAGACACAATGTCTCAGCTAGGGCAAAACTATATGACTGCACATCCTAACAGTTCTATTGGGAAACTAATGAGTGAGGAAATAGTCTGTGCAGCGTACACTAAACAGGACCAGAATCCAGTCATTAGACCAAGGGCGAAAAGTGTGGAGTCAGCACAGAAAGGTGAGCAACAAGAATTTCAAGATAATGGTTTCCGAGGAAACAATGTTGGTAGAGTAGGACGGTACCCATATAGAAGAGGGAACTTCCAGAGACGTCCAAATTATGCCGGATGTTGGAATTGTGGGAGCTGGAGACACAAAATGACAGGTTGTGATGCACAACCATCAGATGGACCAACGAACAACAGTAAAAGGGAGATCACTTGTTTCAAATGTGGAAGGAACGGGCATGTCAGTCATCAATGTAGGATGAGAGAAACAGAGCACTCAAATGCAGCACAAGTAATTGAGACGCTGAACAATGAAGATTGTAGTGGGTGCAGACCTCTTTTTGAAAAAGATGGTCAGTCAGTCTTAATATGTGGTCACACAGTTAAAGCAGGATCAGCAGTGCATGAAGGAGGAAGTCTGAAGATGCATCATGGGTTTGTTAATGATAGGCCAGCGTTAACAATTAGGGATTCCGGATGTACGTCCATCGGGGTGAGAAAGAGTTTAGTGCAACCCTCGGATTATACAGGGGAAAAGATTAGATCCATAACATTTAATGGGACAGTAGAATTCTACCCAATAGCCGTGATAACAGTAAAAACACCATACATAACAGGAAGAGTGACAGCATGTGTTTTAGACTCACCAGTGGCAGATCTCATCATAGGAAATGTATAGGAGTTAAAGAGTGTACAGAAGAGGAAGTAGTTTATTGGGACCAAAAATATAGTGTAAGCAGTAATGAGGTAGTTACCACAAGAGAACCTAAATTAGAGAGTATAGCTGAGGTAGAAGAGGCACTTGAAGTAGACACAGGAACTCAGGACAAGGATAGTACAGCTGAGCAGATGAGAATGGATCCCAAATATAGTGCTAGTGGCTCCCAGAGACAAGATACTACTCTGAACAAATGTTCCCAAGGGTGTAGGAGAGTAGAACATAGGCAGTCAAAGAAAGGTAGATGGTGCTTCGAGAGGAAGAACAATGTTCTTACTCGCCGCTTTTCAGATAGTGGAACTGCACGTGGGCAAGTAGCAGTACCTTTAGCACACAGACACCGATATACTAGAACAGCTCAGGATAGTGCATGTGCAGGGCACATAGGCATAAGGCGTATGCAGCAGAAAGCAAGGTGCCAGATATATGGGCCAGGATTGAATAAAGAGTTCAGACTAAACAGAGACTCAAGTGTAATGGTGCAATATGCAGATAGGAAAGTTGAGTCAGGTCAAAAGAGTGTTCGCGACATTACTGACCCAGGGCTAGGGATAACAAACAGATGTTGTAATTGTAGAGGTACCATGAGTGATGGGTACATGAAAGGTAGACACAGCATCGACAGGAATCAGAGGTGGGTTAATGCAAGAACAGAACCACCTGATATAGGGTCGGTACACAAATAGTATTGTGTGGTCGTGAAGTAGTAAGAGACCTGTGGGTACATAAGTATAATGCTTTTCTATGGTGTATTATTATTATTATGTGATGTATTAGTTCATGCATTGATACAAAAGATAGAAAGTTGTTTGTATTTATGTGTGGGGAATATGGGAGTGTACTATGAGTATTTGATGTATTATGTAGTGTGGTAGCGAGAGTAAGGTGCAGCCATACATAGGGCTACCCAGGCAATGTGTCTGGGTCACATATTTAATAAGTTGTAGTCTCCCAACATTTGAAAACGATGTTTTCTTTTGAGGGTGGGGTAGTGTCACATGCCTGTGGTCAGTGAAAGTAAGGTGAGTGGCCGTACATGATAAACAGGTCACGAGATAAAATAGGGCGGATAGTAAGTCCCCCAGAGGGCGTGAATGAGAAGATAGTAATTGAAAGGGAGAGCTGGGAACAAGTCAGCTGGCTAAAATAAAGGTGAGGCAGACAGTTGAAGCAGTGAGATTGTGTGTTGTGTGTGAGGCAATGTGGGGGATAGAATGGTTGAAAAGAGAGGGACAAAGACTGACGGGGCAGTTGAGGTTTGGACTCCGAGCTGAGAGGGAGTTGAGTGTAGACCAGACCAGGAGAAGGTCGTGGTCTGATAAAGTGAAGAATTGTGACGGAGTTTGGAAGATAACTCCGCACTGTGGGTTTCAGGGATAGTGAGTGGAATTCGAGACCCATAGTGGGTTACTTTGAGTCGGGCCTAGAGAGAGGCTAGTATACCTGTCGTGTGGGACGATATTTTAGTAGCCTTGAGAGGCAGTGTTATTCGACGTGTTCCATTGGGATGAAGATATATTCTTAGAGAATTATTGTTCCTGGATTTATATGTTACATGTGTCTGTGTTAATTCAGAATTAAAGGAATATTATGTGCGCAAATTAACGCTTGTTCACTGACTGGTGTTTGGTGGTGATGCATCTTGATTAATCTGTTGTTCAACAACACATTGTTACAAGGACATACCCTAGACATAACCATAGCCACTCTATCTGTCACTTAGTCAACATTCACTTTGTGACAAGTGGCCAATCTTTCCCTCCCTTGGAAAGCGCGGAAAGTTGACATCGAACCCACGTGCGACCGCTCTCAAGCTATTGCCAAGGTAACGTCCTAATCGTTACACCAACGCCATTACTAACATAAAAATATCAGACTGTGCAAACATTAACAAACTAACATTTATTGCTTGCAGTTTAGAACACAGCTAGGCTGAATATAACAAACAATAAACTGAAAACTACTGAATGGAATGTTCCTAAAACTGGGAAAGCATTCATAAACTAGCATACATAGGTAATGACTGATTTAAACAGGTATTCTCTCAGGCCATTCAGATGGAGTCTTCTGTCTATTCTTCTTCTTCTCCTCCCCCTTTTCCTTCTAGACCTGCTGCTGTTCCTTTTTTTTTTCTTCGTCTTCTTCTTCATGCCGTCGTCGGTCACCCGCAAACTTTATTTTGGACGTGATTGCGTTGTGCCTGTTTACAGCAGAGCTGCGACATATGTGCCTTTCGATAGATACATCTAGCTTCTTCAGACACGTGTTGACCTAGTTAGCATTCACAGTAGCTGAAATCTGTCAACAGTGAAATACCTACACCACAAGGTAATTGAACTATGTTAATAGGGAAATACCTACAGCACATCTGATGATAGTGGCATGCTTTAACCACAATGTAGTTGAAACTATGATTATAGTGAAATACTTCACCACAAGGTGGTTTAAACAATGATGATAGTGAAAAAATACACCACAAGGTAACTTCACCAACTTATGCCTAATCCCAGTCAGTCTGTATGTACTGTGATCTATATGTGATGTGATCTATATGTGCTGTGATCTATATGTACTGTGATTTATATGTGATGTGATGTATATGACAATGCAGACGTGATTGTGGCCTTGTGGGAGCATGTGTACACCTCGAGGAGCAAATGGATCACCATAGTCTGGCAAGATTGCGACAGCGATGTGTGAAGAGGGGATGTGGCCGACGCTCGACGCTCAGAGGAAAGCCAAGACGGACATATAATCAAATTGCTACTGGTAATATTAGTGTTGGAACTCTTCGCTGGCTGCTGAAGATGGGGACTGAGCGCTTATGGGAGTGCCCCAAATTCTGTGATGTCGGTTCCTAAATCAATCGATCGATCAATCAATCAATCAGTCAATCAATCAATCAATCAATCAATCAGTCATTCCATAGTGTTTTATCTATACGTGTGATAATGATGTGGGTATATAGACAAGGCAGACG
>JACEFZ010027206.1:17500-67380 GCA_014155875.1 Cepaea nemoralis | reverse complement strand
TGGCTTTCTTCAGGTGACTGGCGGGATTCTGATTTGTTCTTGAGCTGCTTGGGTATCGCTGCTGGACTGATAGTTTCAGCTTGTTTCTGACGGGCATTACTGTAAAACAAGTTTGTTAGCGTGAATTCACTAGTTTTCGGCGAAAACGTCAAAGAAATGTCGCCGCTTCCCATGACCAATCAAAGACATATTTCTTGGGTGGGGGTAAATATAAGACGACAGGAAAAATTTCATAACGATGCAACAGACAGTGAATGAGAGCAGTCATTTGTAAATGGACCATTGTAACCATTTAAGCTACGTATTGTCGATGTGAAATCATATTATTTACACCATTTCATACATCTATCATTTCACATTTCATACATCTAGTATGTGTGAAGGTCTTATGTCTCGAAATCACTAGTTCACTATCATCATACCGCAAACCTTCGTGTTTTTGATTGTTGGTCTTGACACACACACACACACACACACACACGCACGCACACACACACACACACACACACACACACACACACACACACACACACACACTATGGTTATTTGTTTTAACTCTTAGGTCCAACTTAATATTTTCCAAGTTTGAGTAATTGTTGTGTGTACCTGTTAATTACAATACTTGGTGGGGGACTCGTTATATTAAATAGGGAGGGGAGATTGTCAGGGAGGAAATCTGTCCTGCTTGGTAATCAACTAATACATGTGAACCTTGGCACCTACCTCCTCCTGCTTCCCACTCCTTGGGGATACCAAGATCAGCTATTTTTACCTTTTTGCGTGCCTACATTGGACTACAATGTTTCTCGCCCAGTGCAACATACGTGGTGATTACGAAGCGGGCAGGTCGACAAAGAAAGGTGGGAGACTACCTCAGTCTGATACGGACATAATCAATGATGAGGCTACGAGACTTACACGAAGCAAGTGGGAATCAGAGCATTCAGGCCACCGAAAAGATGACCATCACCACACGTCCTGTCCATTTCCATCTGTGGGCTTGTTTATCCAGGGACTTGATCTCTGTTCATCCTAAAAGAAACAATTGTCCAGAGTTTTCTTGCTTGGATTGGTAGCGTCGGGGAGTTGAACCCGCACCCTATACAACACCATTGTGAGCGATAACCTAATTAGCTAACAAATAAGAGTTCTAGGTTACTCCTTAGATTGTATGCTTGTTATGTCCTGTGCAATCTGTCATGTTTTACGTATTCTATACGGTGAATTCTGTAATATGCATCATCTTTCCGGTGGCCTGAATGCTCTGATTTCCACTTGCTTCGTGTAAGTCTCGTAGCCTCATCATTGATTATGTCTGTATCAGACTGAGGTAGTCTCCCACCTTTCTTTGTCGACCTGCCCGCTTCGTAATCACCACGTATGTTGCACTGGGCGAGAAACATTGTAGTCCATCTTTCCATCATGTGCCATGCCGATAAGCTTGGGCGGTCATGGTTTACCATCTCACTCGATCACCAGATTAGTTAATTGTTAGTCACGGCAACGGGTGACCCTATAATACTTCGTTCCAATGCCACCGATTATCATATAAAATCTCCTCACTGTCCCATGTTATAAGGGGAACGGACAACAGTCCAGACAAAACCAACAAAGTGTTCTTAAGAACTGTATTCAATCAATCCTGATGTACGGAAGCTAATCATGGACACGTAGCAGACAGGTGACGCATTATATGGTGGCTGTGGATATGTGGTTTCATAGAAGAATGATGAGAACACCGTGGATGGATAGAAAAAGCAATTACATCTTGAATGAAGTTAACTAAAAAAGAGAACTAGTTACTCACATCACAAGAAGACAGTCATCATTCTTTGAGCATGTCATGTGAAGAGGAACTGGAGTATGTCGTCACAACGGGAAAACTGGAAGGGAAATGGGGCTAGAGATACCAAGAGATAAATTGCCGTACAGTTGGATATACCATGGAGTAGGATCGTTGACAGAAATGATTGGCAGCAAGCAAGAAAGAGGGATGGGAGCAGGCATGATCACCATCACCACACGTTAAAAAAATGATGCACCTTTGTAAATCTAGAAAGGTCTATGATGTCTATGAAGGTTTCCACTCAGGCATTGAAACCTTTGCTGCAGCGATTGATCTTGAGGACGCATACAACAGAGCACCATTGGACTTTTTAATGATTCAACTTCTTGAATTAAAAGTCCATTCCTCCTTAGTTGGATCGCTGCAGCCCTCTTCCAACGGAAAGTAGTTTTTAGATGTGGCAGTTGGACTTCGGAACCAACACCAATATATCCTGGCCTACCACAGGGATCACCATTATCTCCGGTACTGTTCAACGCCTACACAGTGAGAATCACCAGTGAGCAGATCACTGGACCTGGCAGTACATTGTCTTATGCCGATGATGTTTTAGTGTATCGTCAGGGTAAGGATAGAGAGCAGGTTGCTGTGGAACTACAAACCGAACTCAATCGCATAAGTACTTGGTGTGATGAAGCTGGGGAAATGGTCAACCCAACAAAGGCAACAGTGACTTGGTTCTCGTTGAATAATCATATTGTCAACACTCCAACACCAACTGTAATGCTGTGTTCAGAGACGGTGGAAAGAACGCAGGCAATGAATTACCTAGGGATACGGTTTGATCGAAGCCTTGCTTATAATGTGCACATAGACCAGGTGATAAAAAAGGCCAAGCGGGGTTTGGCTGCGATGCGGGTGATTGCGGCAGCAAACTGTGAGCAGCGCCATCTATGTCTTCTGTACGAGGGGCTGGTCATGTCTGTTTTGGAGTATGCAATGGCAATCCTGACTCTCAGCCATAAGCAGATAGAAAGGATGGAAAGGATACAGAATGAAGCTATGCGCATTATTCTTGGATGTACAAGAGATACAGCATGCAGGGCGATGCGCTACCTTCTTGATTTTCCAACCATTGAAGAGAGAATACAAGTTTGCAGGGCACGCGCCTACCTCAGAGTTAACGCAAACACACAACATCCACTGCATAGTGAAATTAGGAAGGTGAAGGGCAGCAGGTTAAAAAGAGGACGGTCGTGGATGGGTCAAGCCGAAGACATTCTTCAACAGGTGTGTTCACTTGAGGACTTAGAACCTGGCGAGGAGTGGGTGCAAGTGCCAACAGACTTCTGCACATCCTTTTAAGTTTGCATCCAACTAGATAGGAAATGCAGACAAGAAAATCCGGCTGCTGTGGAGGCTAACAAGTACAAGCGTTGATTTTCGAGAATTCGCTAGACAGTGACGCGGTCATCTACACAGATGGGTTGGTCGTCCGACATGTGAGAAGCTCATGGGCCTTTACAGCTCGGGCCGGAGGGAGAATTGTGAAGGAGGACTCTGGTGCTTTCACTGAAACCACAAGTAGCCTGACCATGGAAGTCATGACAGTAAGTAAAGCAATAACATGGCTCGAGACACAGACATTCACTAGGGCTTGTTTCCTTAGCGACTCAATGAACATGATCAAGAGGATAGAGGAGGGGTCGATCCGAAGAGAATGGTTGCTGCCTCTGGAGCGGTCTCGGCTGGCAAAGATTAGTTTCATCTTCGTGTCAGGGCATGCGGGAGTACAAGGAAATGAGCGGGCTGACAAGCTCGCAGGTGAGGCTACTGTGGAGGGCGGACGCGCCATGGACCAGGCTGACATTCTGAATGCTCTACGAGAAGCAAGACTTTTGCGATAACCAAGTGATGACTGTGAATCTACAACAATGGCCAGACTGCTAGAGCAGCAAATTAAAAGAGGGGTGGCCAAACAAGAACACTACGCAGGAAGCCAAAGAAGATTGATAAACCGACACAGAACTGGCGTCGTTAGCCACTACACGCTGCGGGATTTGCTGAGGACGGGATCCGAGCACTTATGGACTGAATGGTTCGATGTGCAATGAGGATGCTCTGTCGACTAACTAACTAACTAACTAAATCTAGAAAGCTGATAACAAATTTGTGAACATACCATAGAATGGCGTTTCTTCGTAATTCACAACACAAAAGAAATACAGAGCAAAATACAGAGAGAAGAGTTATCGGCAAAGAGAGGAAGCAGCCACCAGACAGCAGGATAATGAGGACAAAGGATAGGAGGATTTGTCACGATATAGCCCACGGTCCTTGGGGTGTAGAGCAGGGCGAAGGGCAGAAAAAAAAATCAGTCAGTTAATTAATCTTTAAAAAGCGGTATATAACCGCCAAGTATGCCAACATATAATAATAGTTCTCGTTTCCTCTGTATTTATTACCTGACATCCTTGCTATGTGGAAACAGAGTGTTATAAATTACTTATATTTGAAATCCGTGCTGCGTGTTGTCGTAAATTACTTTTTATATTTACAAGCTCAGTGTATTGGCAGCTAAGCGTACAACTCCATGAATTATGGAAGAGACCATTACTTGGTGTTAACTGTTGTTTAGTGTGGTGGTCTAGTGTGGTTAGTTGTTGGATATTGTGGTGAGTTGTTATATAGAAATGTTATTTCTTGGTTAGTGAGGTTAGTTGTTGTATAGTACAATGAGTTGTTGTCCAGTGTGGTGAGGTTAGTTGTTGGATAGTGTGGTGGGGTGTTATATAGTGGGGTTAACTATTGGATAGTGTATTTAGTTATTATATAGTTAGTTAGTTGTTGGATAGTGTGGTGATATAGTGATGGTATTTCTTGGTCAGTGAGTTTAGTTGTTGTATAGTGCGATCAGTTGTTGTCTAGTCTGGTAGAGTGTTATATAGTGAGGTTAGTTGGTGTCTAGTGTGGTAGGGTGTTATATAGTGAGGTTAGTTGGTGTCTAGTGTGGTAGGGTGTTATATAGTGAGGTTAGTTGTTGGATAGTACGATCAGTTGTTGTCTAGTATGGTGGAGTGTTATATAGTGAAGTTAACTATATGATTGTGTATTTAGTTGTTATATAGTGTGGTTGGTTGTTGGATAGAGCGATCAGTTGTTGGTGACAATTGGCAAGATCGAAGGGTGGGATCGAAGGATTAAATATTGGTGGTCATGAGATACCAGAGATTCGGTATGCTGATGATACAGTATTGCTATCCACAACACAGAATGGTTTAGGAAACATAATAACCGCAACCCAACTGAATAGTAAAAATCACAGCTTATATCTTAACATAGCAAAAACGAAGATAATTGATAAAGATAAAACCACTATGGAGAAATAAATATATGTTAATGAGTAGAAAATTGGAGGTGGTGGTAGTGACTCAATGAGAGAAATTAAAAGATGAATATCTATTGCTCTTCAAAGACTAAAACAACTGAATAAATTGTGGAGTGGGACAGTTAGAACTACAAAAATTATATATTTAAGAGCATGCATCTTTCCCATTGCGATATACGCCTGTGAGACCTGGACACTTACTAAACAAACTGAACAGCGCATAAATACCTTTGAATATAAATGTTATAGACGAGCTCTAAAACTATGTTGGATAAAGAAAACAACAAATGTATCAATACTTCAAGAGCTGAATAGTGAAGAAGACTGGCTATTAAAGACGATAAAACAACGAAAATTGAAATATTTTGGTCACATAAAACGTCACGACAATTTGGAGAGGAACAATAATGAGAGATATATGCTTGGGAAGAGAGGAAGAGGAAGTCCAAATAGAAGATGAGTGCAGTATGTGGCAGATAATCTCCAGATGGGTGTATCGGACGCGGGACATCTAGCTTATGATCGAAAGGCTTTCTGGAAGGTTGTTATTGGAGCGAGGTTCTGCAAAAGACGTGCTACAGAATGAATGAATTATATGCTAAAATCTGTATTTATAGATATACCAAAAAGACCAGGAGCAACTGAATGCGAAGACTTTCGTACAATTAATCACATAAATCATGTCACTAAGTTTCTACTCAAAATTATAATGAAAAGAACAAGAATGAAAATAAAAATCGAAATTAGTGAAGAACAATATGGAATTGTGCAAGGAAAGAGTACAAACAATGCAATATATACATTACCAATACTAATAGAAAGTGAATTTGAATAACGAAGACACAAAGAATATATCGCCTTGCATATTTCGCTGCATTTCGTCAGGTACATACTGCAGAATTGACACAACGTAAAGTAAAATAACAAGATAAATCTTTCAAGCTGATATATATATATATATATATATATATATATATATATATATATATATATATATATATATATATATATATATATATATATATATATATATATATATATATATATATATATATATATATATATCCACACATGTTCGCACAGTAATGTCAATTGTCTCCCACAGTAATTTTAAACTAACATGTCTTTCTGTTTGCACAAAACTGGCCTATGTAGATTATTCATTACGGCTTCTGAAAACTTTAAACACGATAGAGATTAAGAGCAGAATATGGCAAGCAAAAGCTACATTTCAAATAATAAAAAGTATCCTATGCAATAAGTAACTATCATTGCATGCAAGAAAGAGAGTGCTGCAGTACTAAAAAGAACCTGTTTTGCTGTATAGCAGTGAATCTTGGAATGTACATGAAGAAATTAGGAAGAACTTGCAAGCAACAGAAATGTGGTTCCTAAGGACGAATCTTGCGAATTCCTTGGTCTGTCAGAGTAACTAACGACTGTCATTTAAAACTGTCATTTACTGCCAATATAGTACCTTGCGGTGTATGGCAGAGGGGTCTTTGAGCCTGAGGAATAAAGGCCGCCTGGCTAGTGCAGTCGCCGCGAACTGTGCAGGTTAGAATTTTCTTTTTGCCCCCGACAGAAAAAAATCCGACACCTTACCGAGGGATCGAACCCGGGCCTCCCGAATGAGAGTCCGGCGTTCTAGCCTCTCGGCCAGCCGCTCCTCGTAACTAACGACGATTGCCTGAAAGAGGCTAATGAAACTAGAACATTATATACAACAATAAGAAAAAGACAAAACGCTTTCTTTGGTCATGCCATGAGAAGAGAGGCATTGGAGAACATTGTGACGACTGGAAAGATCGAGGGGAAGAGAGGCAGAGGCCGACCAAGATAACTGATGCTGAATGATTGAGACGGTAGCATGGAGGAATATCAGCAGCAGAGTTGATCAAAAACACCAAAGACCGAGATTTGTGGAGAGATATGAACGCTTATACCAGCTGGCAGGGCACTTGATGGTGATGATATATAACTGTTTTCTCGTTTCTTGTTTTTCAGGAGGTGCTGCAAACCAAGGAAGAGTTCACAGCTTCAGCAACTGTATTACAATCATTGGCATGCTGTGAATCAGACATACCCCACAGGGGCCACGGTGCACTGACAACGTGAGATTAGTGGCAGAAACTCCACCGTGCAGCAAGCACAACCTTAGGACTTTGATCATCAAACACAATATCCCTTCCACGAACGCCAATTTGTAGCTTCATTACAACCTCAGTGGCTCTACGAAGTGATATCTTAAGTGAGAAGACCAGGAACAATTCCATGATGACATTAATTCAGCTTGCCATTGATATCTTTGTATTTACGACATAACGTTCCAGTGGAAATACGTGGTTTTCAGTGTTTAAACTTGGAATGAAAACCATGTCATCGTATTTTGTTACACAGTCAGCAAACACATACACATAACTGTTACTGAGCATTTCAAGAATTGTGCTGTCGGTAGAATAAACAGGCAGTTTAAAGGGAACCAGCTTTAGGGAACAAGGAATAGGCAACAAGTCACAGTGAGCAGGTGACAGGAAGTAGGCCTCAGGAAGCAGGCCAGAGAAGGATGCACTACTGACTTGTGCGCGCTAGGTTTATATAAGTTTGACAGGCCTTGATTTGAGTGCCATAGGCTTTGCAACTGACACTATTTATTAGTTCAAATTATTCACTTCCTGTGTTATCCAGCTAGTGATGTAAAGTGTGGAGCACTGCCAAGGTATATTTACAAGTCAGTAGTACCTTCAGAAATCTTAACTACGACGATACAGCAATTAGAGTGTAGGCATCATGGATCTCTATAACATCGCTACGAATGATGAAGATGGGAATCTTAATATCAGTTCCATCATTTTCATAGCTATCAACGACACCGACTACACCAACAATAACAACATATCGGATTTATACTATCACCTCATTAAACAGCCAGTTGCTATGATAATTGTCCTCAGCTTTTCATACAGTTTAGTCTTCCTCTTGGCGTTGCTGGGTAACGGGAGCGTTGTCATGGCAGTTTACTTCGACAAGAGTCTTCATACGCCAACAAACTTGTTTCTAGTCAATCTGGCAATTGCGGATATGCTTGTTGCCATTGTTTGCTTACCCATAACTCTGCTTAACAACATCTTTACGGGTAAGTACTAAATGTTGCAGTAAAATAACGGTATGACAAATGTAACACATTCTAAAGCAGTGGTTCTCAACCTTTTTTGGCCCTGCCCCCCTTCACCATATTTTCAGAACGTCATTCTCTCCCCCCCCCCCCCCCTTCCTATCAAAAATTTGGCCCGTGTCCCCCTTCACCGTATTTTCAGAACGTCATTCCCCCCTTTCATATTTCCTATCTAAAAATCCCCCACTCCTACACAGTGTACCTAAAAATGGAAGGTAAATTTAATAGCATATACTAAAACAAGTCTAGACATCCACATAAAACATGATTTGTGGGTCTACTTACTTTATAAAATGAATTTTAGAAGGATGAGACGTGCATAACTGTAAAGTATGAAGGGAAAAACAATATCAAGTAATCGGTTCTTGTATTAACGCGATCTTGAAATGGTCTTCATTCCCCCCTCTTCCCCCCCCCCCCCCCGGAAACCCTAAAATTCCCCACCGGTTGAGAACCACTGTTCTAAAGCATGTCTGATGGCCGAAGTGTGTACTAGAAGGCAATATACTGAGCAAGAGAGGAAGATGTAGACAAAGAAAACCATTTATGAAGCAGACATGTATCAATACAGACCTATAAGGAATTAAAGAGTGGTGAAGTGTGAAGCCATCTTTCTCGCCATCTTGGTTCGATCCCCAGACTGCATCGTTCAGAGCATATGTGCAATTTTTCTAGAGATTCCTAGGAGTCGTTTCTGGAACTAACGAGTTCGTGCTTTGTGCAATGCTCACCACCAGAGGCTTGCCGTTCCGAAGAGAGACAATTAGCTAGATAACGTAACGTCTGTGCAATGAAGTCGACCTTCAACTTTAGTATCTTTAGTACTTATTTGTCGGTTACCACTGTCTGTTATCCATTAACAGAGTAAGATGACACTTAAATGTTTTAAAATTTCTAGGTTTTAATTCTTGCTAATGAGATTATGCAGTTGTTTGGTGCTAGCTAAACATTTGAAAGTTTAACATCCTGTATATGTTTCATTTACATTTCCTCTGGTTATGTCTTATTCATGTAGAATAGTTCAGTCTAGTCTTGTTTGAGCTCAGCTTTCAACAGAAACTGAACGTCCTGAAATGTTGACACAATAATCTCTATATCAAGGAGATTCACTCTATTTGAATTTACAGTCACAGAGTTCGTGCTTTGTGCGACGCTTTCCGCGCTGCGGAAAGAGACAGAGCCATATGGGATAAAACCCGATGCAATGAAGTCGACCCTGTCGACGTTTAAGCGACTTCTTTTTTTTTTTTTTTTTTACAGTCAAACGTTTTATTAAACAGATAATACGCAGTTATGTTGCTTAGCTTTGTTTATACTCTAGAATGTCTCCCTCTTAGTGTTGTCCTTCAGTGAGATGAACTAAACTCTCCATTTCATATTGGATTTGTAAAATATGGAAAGGCCATCGACAGCATTGATAAAGAAAACACTGGAAATTGATGCCGCGTATAGGATCCCACAAAATAGATTTAACTTAACAAGAGACTAACTTTTCACACTTGAAATGGAGAGTTCTTCATGAAACATACAAAAAAAAAATCAACAGTTACATAACGACATAACAGCCGGTCTCCGTGGCCAAAAGCTTGCGAACGCGGTTTGTGAGCCGCTTACCAGGCGTTCGAAACGCAGCAGCGACCGATTTGTGCTGCAGACCGTGTCGCGTCTTGTTATAACGTGTTGATATGGGAGCCGGTCGTTCAGAAAGCAATGGCAAACTATTGAATGTAAAATGTGCCTATAGTATGTCCACATTTGTTTGCCTTCATTCACGATCAATATTTTGAAAACTGCATCGTTATGAAATTTTTCCAGCAGTCTTATTTTTACCCCTACCCAAGGAATATGTCTTTGATAGGTCCAAAAACAACTTAAATCATTGAAAGCGGCAACATTCCTTTGATGTTTTGCTGAACAACTAGTGATTTCTTGCTAACAAAGTTATTTTTACGGTAATGGGAGACCTACAAATTCTGATGACACACACAGGCGTATCCGGATTCGTATGGAGTGGGTGCAATGAAAGAACTAGCTTAAAATCAACAGGGTCGGCTGCATTGCACCGGGTTTTTATCCCATATGGCTCAGTTTCTTTCCGCAGCGCGGAAAGCGTCGCATAAAGCACGAACTCCGTAGCTGCAGCGACGACCCTCGGGAGTCTCCGAAAAAATGCACCCGTGAAATGAAGGACGCGGCCCGGAATAGAAAATACAACCTTCGGAGCCCGAGTCAGACGGCTTGACCACTTCACCACGGAGAATCCCGAGAGGGGTGCAATGTGTAATATTAGTAAAGACAGAGAATTTACAGAGGCACGGGATAAATAATTTGTAAATTAACAGGAAAGTAGAAGGAATATATTTCTTACCTTATTTTTCATTTTCTTCTTGTTTCTTCAGCTGATGCTGATGCTGTAATGTTTAGGGCCTGCAATTCGTCTGAATAGTTGGAGCAAAATATCCCAGTAAGTGTGTACGTAGATTAAGGTCTGCGATCTGCTCAGACCTTAATCTGTGTCGGACGATTCCAGTAGGTTGATGATTGCTCTCGGTTGCATAAAATTCAATCCATCCTTTATCCAATAGTCCTCTTCCTCTTTCAACACATGGTCCTGACGTTTTTTCCAGTAACTTTTATCAATATTTAATAGCGCGGACAGACAGACAGACAGACAGACAGACAGAAAGGTAGGTAGATAGGTAGGTAGGCAGAAAGATCGGTGGGTGGGTGGGTGGGTGGGTGGATGGCTGGCTGGCTGGCTGGCTGGCTGGCTGGGTGGGTCGGTTGGCGGGTCGGTGGGTCGGTGGGTGGGCCGGTCGGTCGGTCTGTCGGTCGGTGGGTGAGTGGGTCGGCAGGTAGGCAGGCAGGCAGGCAGGCAGACAGACAGACAGACAGATAGATTAGATAGATAGATAGATATATAGATAGATAGATAGATAGATAGATAGGCAGGTAGGTATGTAGGTAGGTAGAAGATAGATAGATAGCTAGCTAGATAGATAGATAGATAGATAGATAGATAGATAGATAGATAGATAGATAGATAGATAGATAGACAGATAGATAGACAGACAGACAGATAGATAGATAGATAGATAAATAGATAGATAGATAGATAGATAGATAGATAGATAGATAGATAGATAGATAGATAGATAGATAGATAGATACCAGCCAGAAGCCGGGCCTTGTCAGCTAGTTTATTTATATAATCACGTTTCATGAAAGAACCCCCATTTTGAGACACCTCTGAATCTTCGCGCTGTTTGTTTCAAAACGGAAATCACGTGAAAATTTTAAAAAATGTGGGGACGTGTCTTGGTGAAGCTGTAATACTGTTAAAATGATGGACGTAATCTCTAATTCGTAATTTATATACCGCATATAATCAAACTTTGAAATCTGCTGTAAAATCTCCAGAACAAAATTGTTTTGTTGGGTGGACATAATGATAAGGTTATATACTAAATCTCATTATTTTCCCTCAGTTGGTTACTGAGATATTGAATTTTATATTGAGGCAACAAAAAAACACACACTATAGTACATCAACAGCAGCTGAAAAATGCTGGAGTTGACTGCAGCGTCCTGCAAGAGATATGCAACATTAAAAAAAAAAAACGACATGAGTGGCTCAACAAAGTGAACACTTCACAATTGGCCAAGATAACTTCCGTACTGGGCACTCAGGCGTGAAATGCAACTGGTGAGTTGATTGGTTGGCGAGAATTGTGGTGATTGGGTGGGAAAAGCAATGGATGGACCAGATATCATCAACGCTATAAGAGACGCTGCACGAACATATGACTTTAGGGACACTTGGGAATCTTCTTCCTTGTCTAGAATGAGAGAGACAGGGGTGTCAAGAGAACATTTGATTAACTAGCACAGAACTGGTAGGGTCATTCGATATCCACTTTCGGAGATGTTAAGAATGAACATTTTGAGCTGTCGGGAATGCGATGGTGACGACCTTCACTAATCACTAACACATATATTTGAAATAAGAACAGGAGTGGGATGCAGAGGTGTTTCCAATGCACCAGGAAACCAGGTTTTATACTGGCCAAGACCTACTAACACATCCTACTCGTGCGTCCTGGGCAACAGGTCCCTACGGGTTCCTGGCTAACGTAGTAGGATCGCTGATTCTTCCGAAGTCGGAGAGTATCTGCCTGCACGGCGAGGAACCACCAGTCTGCACACCAATAAGCCAGACATGGGACAACGGATACTCACGCAAACCTCAGTCCGGTATGCCATCACACTGATGTTGGACAACAGGATGTCTTCACCCGACATACAGTACATCACGCTGGAGTTCACAGCCAGCGAACGCAAGTAAGAAAGCAAGAACAGGAGTGGGCCAGAAATTCCCACCTGCATTTCTTACTGACAGAAGACTTGGAAGATAACATTAAGACAGGAACACCAATAGCGAGTCAGAGTACACCGCCGAACGAGAAACATACAATGTTGGAGCTCCAATGCAGCTAATCTTCTCTCTCTCTCTCTCTCTCTCTCTCTCTCTCTCTCTCTCTCTCTCTCTCTCTCTCTCTCTCTCTCTCTCTCTCTCTGTCACACACACACACACACAAACACACACACACACACACACATATATATATATATATATATATATATATATATATATATATATATATATATATATATATATATATATATATATATATATATATATATATATATAAAATCATTATCATCTTCCACTTATGCCGTCAAGCGTCGTGGGGAGGAATAATTTGCGTGTGATTGTACATTGTCTTTGATGTCGTCAATCCATTTTCTTCTTGGACGTCCCTGTGGGTCTCATCGCAGATGATCTTTGATGTAAGGTCAGTGATGGTATTTGCTGGTGTTGCATTCTAATGACATGGCCGAACCACTTGATCTTCTGTCTGTCAATAAATGTGGCACAAGGTATATATATACACACAAACACACACGCACGCACGCACGCACGCAAGGACTCACGCACACAGACATACATACACACACACACACACACACACACACACACACACACACACACACACACCGTTTGCAGCTTCTAGCAATTTCATGATTACAATTTAGATCCTGCAACAGGCTGAATTCGTAAAAGGGATACTTCAGATGTTTATTAGTAAAAGCGGTTTGCAAGATGTTGATTACTTCGTCTTTCCTATGTCGTTATTTAAAAACAAGGCCCCTGAATCATTTTCAAAATATGCTTTAATGATTTTATTAGCTAATTAGATGTTTTGTCACAGGAGGCTTTTTTCGGCCCTTGAACCATTTATAGACGCGGAGAAAAAGCGGACACTTCCTGGCGTTGCATTAATGATGACAAACTTGGGAACAGAAGGCAACATTAGTTGTATGTAACAATTATGCAATTGCTAGAAGCTGCACAATCACACACACACACACGCACGCACGCACGCACGCACACACACACACACACACACACACAAACACACACACACACAGAGACACATATTAGGGCTGCGCAAGTTATCGAATAATTAATCGATTAATCGTTAATTCTTTTAACGATTATTTTTTTTAACGATTAATCGAAAACCTTTCTCCTATCACTTATACAAATGAACCGGCTGTCGAAAAATTGTCGAACATTTTAAACATAGTGTTGCAAACACAACCGAGTCGCAAACTTGCACTGATTCACCCATATGTAAGCTGCAGCAAGATGTACCAACAACATGGAACAGTATTTTTATTATACTACAGTCTTCTACAGGCCAGAGAAGCATTAACTGTCGACATGTCAGATGAAAAGAAGCAATACAAAGGTCCAAAACTGTCAGATTCAGACTAGGAGAAGATTTCGAAATATGTCAAAGTTTTGGACTTATTCTGTCAGATCACGGTCCTGCTTGGTGGTCAAGAGTATGTTTCATGTAGCTGTGCATTACTACTGCTATCATCGTTGACAAAGCATATGACTGTATGCCATATAGCTACTTAGAAAAAGCACACCTTGCATGGAACCAAAAGATAAACGCAAGGCGAACTGCAGTGGACAGTGTAGTGGACAGCGCACGACCACTAGGACGTCACGGCCACGTTCACCGGTCAACCGGAACTTGACAACAAGGGATACGTTGTGTGAATTCAGAAGGAAATGGACGTGTTTGTGGTTTTCCAAGGACGAAGTATTTTGGTTACAAGAAGTTGAAGGATGGCAGCGGACTTATTCGGAACTACGAATATCTAACAACAGTTACTGGAAACGCCATGGATAAATGAACGACCGGCAACCTCTAGACAAATTGATTCGGCACAAGTGATAACACCAGAGACAGATTGATTCAGCAAAGGAAATATTGTGGAGATGATAACGGTGAGACAGAGGACATGCGAAGGTCAGTAAGTACCCGTAGTAACTTAGGCCTCTCCCCGAATACTTCGGGACACTAAGACGTGTGCTATTACCTATGTATATAATCTCTGGACAACCAGAATAAATCTCACGTATGTATTTCGTTTCACGCTGTGTCGGCAATTTGTTTCTCAAGTTATCTTTATTGCCTACTGTTAATGAGCCAACGATACCATAGTGTAAGTCAATGAAATAAGACATGGCTGTAATTAGAGAGGACTTGCATTATGGCACTGTACACGATGATCATCAGTGATACACAGCTAAATTTAAGGCAACATCTTTTAATGACTTCAGTGAACGTGTAGCTTAATGCTTTAGAAGAATATGGAATAGATAAAGTTACCATTCTGCTTAACTCTTTCACTACCAAACAAAAACTGGGCTGTGACCAAACAGACATTTATGGCAGAAAATTGGAACTAGGGGTGTGTTACAATAATGCTTTTAAAATGGTTAAGGTGGTAGAAGACCTATTGTATTACATATCAAATTAAAGAGGATTGCACAAGGAACATGACAGTGTTAATAATTAATTGATAGGTTACAAATATTATGACAATAATGAGAGGTTTAATAATAACAAATGAAATTAAAGAGGTAAAAATTATTTAAAAAACTGCACATATAAGGTGTTTTCTACACTCCTATACTGCTAATCATGTTTAATTTACTGAATAATCAAACAAACACCACTTGTCTTCAAGAATATAAACAGTATTGCGCATTAAAGTAACCCAAAAAGAAGTTTTGGTGCATATTCTGAACCATGTATTTTTCACAAATAATGACAAAAAATAATGGCTGAAATCTTGAAGGTGGGGTCTGTCACAGTAAAGTTATGAAAATGGTTACAATTGTAGCAGAAATGTTGTATTATATATCAAAATAAAGGGGATTGCACAAGGAATATGTTGGTAGGAGAATGTTTGCTTTAGGTTGTAAATAAAATAAAAATAATAATATAATTTGTAAAATAATTGGACAAAAGTAGGTAAAAATAATGTAAACATTGCACTTAGAATGTGTTTTCTACACTCCTATACTGCTAATCATGTTTAATTTACTGAATAATCAAACAAACACCACTTGTCTTCAAGAATATAAACAGTATTGCTCATTTAAATCACCCAAAAGGAAGTTTTGGTGCATATTCTGAACCATGTCTTTTTCACACAAATGAAAAAAACTAATGGCCGAAATCTAGAAATTGGTGTATGTCGCAATAATGTTATGAAAATGGTTAAAATTGTAGCAGAAATGTTGTATTATATATCAAAATAAAGGAGATAGCACAAGGAATATGTTGGTAGGAGAATTTTTGCTGTATGTTGTAAATAAAATACAAATAATAATATAACTTCTAAAATAATTTGTTAAAAAGAGGTAAAAATAATGTAAACATTGTACTTACCG
The DNA here is from genome assembly GCA_014155875.1 of Cepaea nemoralis. Taxonomy (NCBI): domain Eukaryota; kingdom Metazoa; phylum Mollusca; class Gastropoda; order Stylommatophora; family Helicidae; genus Cepaea; species Cepaea nemoralis. Next base: position 51,209 of record JACEFZ010027206.1, on the reverse strand, counting down.
AGGGGGCGTTGTTATCCAATATCCTGATCACTGCTAATCCAATTGAATTTACTGAACAAACAACACTATTCTAAACTATAAACACCATTGCTTCCAATCAACCATCCGAAAAGAAGTTTCGCCGCAGATTCTGAATCATGTATTTTTTTTTCAGACAAAAATTAGGAAAACACTTGGCAGATTTACATTTAATTGTCATGTCTGTTTGTTTTTATTTACTATATGTGGCAGTCTATTTGTGATAGGCTGCAACGCAAACTTTGGCGCACAAGTCTGGTCTATTAGTACAGCCGGAGCAAACAAAAGATGATATGTGTCGTTTAGTTCGAGTGCTGCAAAGTGTCGTTTAGTTCGAGTGCTGCAAAAAACACAGTCTCTATTGACACCGACAAATTCTATTAAATGCTTGGCTCATGTAAATCTTTCGGCATAATTTCCTGCAACAGACTGAAATTCTTCGGCAGGCAGAGTGTCAAACTTTCAGGAATACTCTGAGCTACTTCGCGATGAGCACTTTCCTTTACTTGAAATCCTTCTGTAACAATTTTTTTCCTCCTTTCTCTGTTTGCCATATGGAATGTAGGATGTGAGCATTGATCTGTGCAATTTCAAAGATCTAGTGGTAGATATTCTTCCACCACGTAATGGTTTTCCTATCATGGATATTATAATATCCAACCATTTGGTCCATTCTGTCGCAGCCATTCATCGCCGTTTTATTTTCATGGAGACCATCTTCAGCTTGCTTTGCGGTTTTCGCAATCCGCTCTCAACAATTCTAACTACAGACTTGGTAGAGACAACAATGCATGGTTTTTTTAGCTTTGTTTAGCCCTTCCACCAAATAATCATATCATCAATGGACACATTTTCAAATGGGTAAAATGCTTCCTGGATATTCTTCAGAGTCAACAAGAGGATAAATTTTTTTTTTTTTTGGGGTACCCTCAGGTTGACATACATGAAACATGGTGTGATAAATATATTATAATTTTCTAATTGATTACTGGGAAACGTAGTGGCAGTGCCACATACCAAGGAGTATATAAATGTGCACTTGTACACCGGTAGTCTTTGATACATGGTCTTGGATCAAGTCCCATAGCAATAATGACAGACGTAAACTTCAGCCATTCGTGCTTCGTTGTCAAACACTCAGCTGTTGACGAACATTCACTGGTTTTTCTTTATCACCACGTGCTAAAACTTTAGACACAACTAAAACTACTTTCTAAATATTCACATTCACATATTATTATAAACAATAATCTAGCTTGATCTCAAGTCATACTACGTGGACGCAAACTGGTGGGCGTTTCCATTGTGAAAAACCAAAACAAACAAATTAACACTACCTTAAAACTGAAAATTCACAAGAATCCAAAATTAGAAAACGATTGACCGCTCCGAGATGGCGTAGAGATCTTTCGGCTGTACTACTTTTTAGTTTACTGTAACTTAAAATTCCGAAACGGAGCAGAAATATGTGAAATAAACCACTGATCATTTTGTGGCACTAAAACGGCGGACTGCCATCTCAGGAAATACAACGTGCCCACAGATGGGATCACGGTAGCGAAAGAGTTAATACAGTATATGATACTGGAAATATACCTCAGGAGTTATGTAATTCTGTATTTATTGCAATCCCAAAGAAATCCAGAGCCTTGGAATGTGATCAACATCGAACAATTAGTATAATGAGTCACATCACGAAGATTTTGCTAAGAATTATCATGCAAAGAGTTAGGAGGACAATACAACCTGAAATAGGAGAAGAGCAATGTGGTTTTGTAAAAGGCAAGGGTACAGTAAATGCTGTGTATATACTGAGAACCGTAACCGAACGTTCTATAGAAGTAAACAAAGATCTACACCTTTGTTTTAGTGACTAAACAAAGGCTTTCGATAAAGTGAGACATGTGAACATGATAAGGATGCTTGAGGATCTACAGATTGATGGAAAAGACCTTAGACTTGTAAAAAACATATATTGGAAACAACAAGCTGCCATAAGAGTTGATAATGAAGAAAGCCACTATCAGCCCATGTGAGACAGGGATGTGTAATGACTCCAGATCTGTTTTCCCTGTACAGTGAAAGTATTTTCAGAAATATTGAAGATATGGAAGTAATCAACATTGGAAGAACGAAATACCACAATGCAATATACTAGTAAATGGGAATATTCTTCAACAAGTGAATAGGTACAATTATCTTGGAACAGTAATAACATCTGATGGGAGATGCCTTGAAGAGATTAGAACAAGAATCGCCATGGCAAAAGTAGCCTTTAGCAAGATGAAAAACATACTGACCAATAAAAAGATGTCAATTGAAACGAGAAAAAGAGTGTTGAGATGCTACATAGAACCTGTACTCTTATATGGATGTGAAGCTTGGACAATGAGCAGTCAGGCTGAAAAACATCTGATGGCTGTAGAAATGTGGTTTCTGAGGAAAATGCAAAGAATACCATGGACAGCCAGAAAGACCAATGAACAAGTTCTTCAAGAAACAAATGAAGATCGTAAACTGATTAGAGACATTAGACGTAGACAGTCACAATTTTTTGGGCATGTTATGAGAAGAAATGATCTGGAGAACTTGGTGACAACTGGTAAGATCGAGGGGAACAGACCAAGTTTTTTCCAGTAGAAGCAAGTACCTGGATGGCTTGGCCTTGTGGCATGGTCGAGACAGAAACACGAGCTGATCCACGACTCTGGTGATCAAGTGAGATGGCAAAACATGACCGCCCACGCTTACCGGCATGGCACATGATGGATGGATGGAACGTGTAGCTAATATGACAAGTATTGAAATACTACAGATTGCATCAGCACTTGATCCACTCTACAAATACCTGAAGTGTTTGTCAAAAGATGCAAAAGAACGAAGTTGGTCACGTATTGAACAACAAATAGCAGTTGATGTTCATGATGAGCAGATGGAGACTGCTGCAACGAATGATACAGACATTGACAGTGAAACTATATGTGAACAAAATGAAAAGCGCATTAAGCTAATGGAGTCTGAAATGGAGAAAAAAGTTGCCGAAACAGTTGCCCTCTACAATGGTAGAAACTTAATGAACATCGATATCCTAAATTGGCATTAAGTGCAAAGACCATTCTGTGCATATCGGTTACCTCAATTCCATGTGAACGATTGTTCAGCTCTGCTGGTTATATTGTTAATAAGACGCGCTCGTTACTTGAACCAAATACTGTCAACATACTCGTCTTTTTGCATATTTGGTTATTAGATGACATATGAACAAGACAATCCAGTGTTATTTCGATTTTTGACAAATACGACTATAATGTGAGGTATGTGACTATAAATGTTTCGCTTTAATCGAAATTAACTATTAATTAATCGTTAATTTTTCAGAAGTTAACAATTAAATTTAAATTAATGGGTCGCAGCCCTAATATATAAGAGTGTGTGTGTGTAACCAATCATTCCTGTTACGACGTTACTCCATGACATGGTGTCAAACTCCCCAGCATCTTCTGTATTCGTCGCCACTGCCTTCTTCCCATTCAGCCTTCTCGTTGTGACGACAGATGTCTAGATGTGAGGAGATGTGATTGTGTGTGGAGGATGTGTATGAGTGTGGGGATATGTGTGGGTGGGGGATGTGTGGGTGGGAGTATGCGTTTGGATGGGTTGGGGTGTGTGGGTTTTTGTGGGTAGTGATATTTGTGGGTGTTGGTGGGATGTGTGGATGGGTGGAGGATATGTGTATGGGACGGGTGTGGGGTGTGTGTGTTTATGTGGGTGGTGATGTGTGGATGGTTTGAGGAAGTATGTGTGGGTGGCGGGGTTGTGTGGGTAGGGGATTGTGTTGGGTGGATTGGGGATGCAAGGGCGGGTGGGGAGAAGTGTATGGTGTGTGGGTTTGATATATGTGTGCGGTGTGTTGGTGGGGGATGTGGTGGTATGGGTGAGGATATGTGTGTGGGTGGGGGATAGTGTGTGGTGTGGGGATGTGTGTGATGGGTGCGGGGAATGTGTGTATGGGTGGGGTGGTTGGGGAAGTATGTGGGGGTGTGTGGGTGGGGGATGTGTGCATGGATGGGGAATGTGTGGGTGGGGGTGTGTGAGTGGCTTAGGGATGTGTAGGTGGGTGAGTGATGTGTATGTGTCGGGGTGGGATGCGTGAGTGGGTGAAGGATGTGTGTGGGTAGGGGTATTGTGATCGAGAGATGTTTGGTTGGGGGTGGGTGGGTGGGGTGTGTTGGTGCTCAGTGGAGGATGTGTGCGTGAGTGAGTGTGTGTTAGTGGACGGGTAGGGAATGCGTGTGTGGGTGGGGAGAGGTGTGTGGTGTGTTGGTTAGGGATATTGTGTGTGTGAGGTATGTGTGTGTGGATGGGGGATTATTGTGGTGTGTGGGTGGGGTATGTGGGGTGGATGGGTAAGGGTATCTGTGTGGGTGTGGGTGGGAATACTGTGCGGTATGTGGGTGGGGGATATGTGTGTTGTGTGTAGGTGGGGATGTGTGGTGGTATGTGGGTGTGGGATGTGTTGGTGAGGGATATGTGTGTGTGTGATGCGTGGGTTGGGAATATTGCGTGGTAGGGGATGTATGTGATGTGCGGGTGGGGGATTGTGTAGTGGGGGATTGGGTTAAGGCATGTATGGGTGGGTGGAGGATGTATGTGTGGGTGGTGGGGTGTGTGTGTGAGTGGATTGGGGATGTATGGGTGGTTAGGGAGATGTGTGTGTGTGGGGGGGGGGGGGGTAGGGAGATGTCAGTGGGTGGGGATGTGTGTGTATGGTTTGGGGATGTGTGAGTGGATGTGCGATGTGTGGGTTGGTGGGGGATTGTGTGCGTGGGTGGTGAATATGTGGTCAATGGAGATGTGGCTGGGGGATGGGTGGTTTGAGGTGTGGATGGGGAGAGGATGTGTGGGTTAGGATGTGTATGTGGGTGGGCGTGGGATGTGTGGGTTGGTGGGGGAATGTTTGTGGGTGGCGAGTGTGTTTTGGTTGGGGGAACAGGTGAGGGGAGAGTGTGTGGGTGGGGGATGTGCGGAAGGGGGATGGGTCGGTTGGTGGGGTATGTATGTGTCCCTTGGTGTGCGTGTGTGTGGGTAGGTGGGGTGTGTGTGTGGGTGGGGTGATGTATGGGTAGGTGGGAGATGGGCCTCATAACATGGTAATTTGCCTTGTTTATGTTTACAACATTCATTTCACAATGTTTATTTTTCTTCCTATGTAAATGTATAATGCTCTTGATGAATGAAAGACGAGTGATTGGAAGGGCCGAATGTAAGACGGGCCTGTGCGCCCAATTTGTAACCCTAATAAAGTTGATTTGATGTAATTTGATTTGATTTGATTTGACATACTCCAGCTTTCCTTTTCTCATGAAATGTCCAAAGAATGTAGACTGACTTCCGACGCGAGTAATCCGTTTCTTTTTGTGGGGTAACTTCTTTCACTGTATCTTTCTTTCTCTTTCAATCTGCGTATAGTATTCTCATCATTCTTCTATAAAACCACATCTCTGCAGTGCTCACATAGATCCTCACTTGTCTGCTAATTGTCCATGATGTACTCCCATAATCAGGATTGGCTCAATTTAGCTCTTAAGTAATATGTTCCTCACCTGGACTGACAATGATAAATTACTGAAAATTGTCATCATCTTGTGAAATGCTGCCTTTGCTTATGCTATTCTACATCTAACTTCATCTGATGTTAGTAAAATATCCAAAAACTTAAATATATTATCTTGTTTCAGACACTGACTTGTTTCAGACTGGTTCTATGCACTTTGATATTAACTGTTTCTTTGTAATAACTCATCACCATGTTAATATAAGTTGTTTATCCTTTACATGACGTCGCAATCAACGCCAGTAATTTGTGGCTGTTTGTGATGTCTGGGAAGTTTACGTTCAGTAATTTGCGTTGCTTTCTGACCGACTGGAACTCATACCTTTACAAGGACATAACGTAAGACAGCCTGCTTCCAAATCGCCTGCAGCTGTGTTTCAAGGGCGGCTTGAGAGATTACGAATGTAATTCGTAACGCCTTCGCCACAGAGCAATTTATATTACATCGTCTTTAATGACCTATAGTAAAGGACTTCGACATTTCATGTCAACCCCCAATAACTTATACATTTTAATCATCTGTTGGTACGTAACACTAGATCTGTTCATGGTTGGATGGGTTCATGTGTTCTACGAGATGATGAAAATATTACTTGTTCTTTATTATGTATGTGTTTAAAGGGATACATATGTTAATGAGGAAAGATTGGAGGTGGTGGAAAATTTTGAATATCTTCGGTCATTTATTACTAGCAATGGTGACACAAAGAAAGAAATTATACGAAGACTATCAAAGATTAAAACAACTGAATAAATAGTGGAGTGGGACAGACAGAACTACAAAAATTAGATTTTTAAGAGCATGCATTTCCCCATTGTAACATACGCATGTGAGACCTGAAAACTTACTAAACAAGCTGAACAGCGCATAAATGCCTTTGAATACAAATGCTATAGAAGGTTCTAAGAATATCTTGGGTAAAGAAAAGAAAAAATGAATCCATACTTCAGGAGGTAAATATTGAAGAGTGTTGGCTATTAAGGACGATAAAACAGAGAAAATTGAAATAGTTTGGTCTCTTGAAACGTCATGAAAGTTTGGAGAGCACAATAATGGAGGGGTGTATGCCTGGGAATTGAATTGAATTAATTTGAATTGATCTGTATTTTCAAAGGGTAACAAATTGGGCTCTTTCAATCACTCATCTTTCGTTCATCAACAGTGCTGGTGCATTCGTATAGGAAAAAAAACAACATTGTAACATGAATGTTTTAACCATAAACAATGCATATTATCATGTTATGTGACACATCACCCCTCCCACACAAACATCCCACACCAACCGACACACACACATCCCTCACCCACTCACACATCCCCTCACCAACCCAGACATCTCGCAACCACCCACAAACACATCCCTCACCCACATCCCCACCCACTCACACATACCCCAACCCACGCAAACTCACCCACACACACATGTTCCACCAAGCCACCCACCCACACCCCCCAACCACACACATACCACTCCCACACACACACATCCCGCACCAACCCACACGCACATCCCTCACCCACTCACACATCACCCACCCATACCCTCCCATCTTCCCATCCATACACACACACATTTTCCCACCCACCCACACACCCCGTCAACCACACATACATCCCCCCACCCACACACATTCCCCCACCGACATACACATCACCCACGCATCCCTCACAAAGAATTTGAAGTAGCTGGATATCTCTTTTTCGCGGCGTCTGTAATACTGAAAGGGGCATTAATTATTTAATCTTTGTTTCTATAATATTGAATCTGTGCTTGCATAAAATTGAAAAGTTACTTGTAAATACTGAAATCGGTCTTCTGTAATATGCAGTTTTGGCTTCTATGACGTTGGATGTTTTCGTCTATAACATTGATTCGTGTGTTATGTCATATATTTATTTAATCTTTGCTACTATAGCATTGAGACTTTGCTGTTATGCTGTGTTTCGTGGCTTCTATAAACATTGAAACGTAGCTTTTGTTTCTTTAATATCGAACCACTGCTTCTAAAATATTGAATCGTCCCTGGTGTCTTGTTTAAATACCATGATATACCAAGGACCCTGCTCTGTGTTGATTGTTGTAAGTAATAAAGCATGATGTGTTTTTTTAAACTCACTCTGTATCTACGAAATGATCATTTGGTTGCTTGTTAACTCATACGTCATTTACATTTGTGAAGAAATAAATTAAAATGATAGTTGATCAGTGTAAACAATAATCAACTGATTGTTATTGCATTGTCATAGAAACAGTTAACGCCTTGGACGTCTTTGCGGCTTCCACTATTTATAATAACTACAAAGGTATGTCTGGATCCTGCCAAGAAACAGCAAGCACAAATACACGTGCATTTCTTGAAAGGACCTAGGGCAGGACGAACATAAACCACCGGGTCAAAATGAATACAAATAGTATAATCACGACTAAATAAAGTAATAAATAATGCATTGATATACGAAACATAGACCCGCCGTTTCGAAACAACTAAAATATGAGATTATAAATTATAACACACAATAAATAAACAATAAAAGTTTCCTGGATTTTAAAGAGGAATGGTGGAGGACGAGTGCGTGACTTCCGTGTATAGTAATAATTTACAGTAATTTATGATAAAATGAATAATACAAAATGCCAAATCGTGAACAGTATAACTAAATATGGACTTTTCTATGAACGTAACATGATTTGAACCACAAAAATATCGCACATGTCATGCATATGCCTTTCAAGACGAAAACGTGATCTCCTTATGACCAACCCAAACCAATCCTCACATTACATCCACATTTTATGATCATCAACATATGTTTTTAAGTTATGTGTTCATTCTAAGATCAGATCAAGCGACAATGGTAATGTGTTATAACACGTTCCGTGACCTGTGTTTCCAACGTCACCGTTCTGCATTTGTCTCATTTTTCGAATGCATCAACTGTCACTAAACAGTGTTTTTTTCTTGCAAGTACCTTGTCCAGGAAAAATCATTCATATTTCCCAAGGGCAATTTGTACGAAACACGGTCGTTGTTCTGTATATTTCCCAATCTATATTTCAATACACAAATATGGACAAGAAGTGTGACATGAAGAATATTGGACAGACTGGAAGGTGTCTAGCACCTGAGTCAGGAAACATCTGAGGGACTTCATAGAACACTTAGACAAACCTTTTTAATCATGCCCATTCCCTTGATAATAAGGCAGTTGATGATGTGTGTGTCACTGCCGTACATCCATTAGATCTGGATAGTTCTGCCAGTGAGAATAGAGAGCTACTTAAATGGGATGTATCCGTCCAGCTGGAGTCGATACTGTTGTTGCTGCCACAGTTTAACTATGTTTATCTTGATGGCTGTATTAAAGTCTTGGCCACCCATATTTGTCTTATCATGTCGTGTCCCTCCAAACGTCCATATTTAGTTATATCTGACCAGTTTACCATCTCCACACTTCAACTACTGCACATGATTACAACCTGAAGTTTAGTTTAGTATAGTTTAGTCCAGTGTTTCCCAACGTGGGGCCCACGCCCCACAGGGGGGCAATTTGACTGTTAAGGGGGGCAATTCGAAAATGGAAGAAATCGGCTGAATATAACAAAACGGGGAGACTTGAGACTGAAGTTAACTAAATTGGAACCTGACATAAGATCTGTTTTCAGCAAGCATCAAGCGCAAGGATCTCACTAAATTTAAATAATAAATAATTACTAATAATTAAAATAATATAGAAAAATCTTTCATTAAAATTATTGTGTACTTGAATTTCAGTTCTCCATTATATGTTTTGAAAATTTACTTACTGTGTTTGCTCAATAATTACCTAGTGATTTCTTCCTAAAACCTATCATTCAAGTTTCTTTAGTGAACATTTCAATTTTTGAATATTAAAAATAATGTATATGTTGAGGGGGGGGGGGGGGGGCGTGGGGCGGGGGAGGGGGCGGGGGAGGGGGCAATATGAATTTTAGAAAGGCTTAAGTGGGGCATGGCACAAAAAAGGTTGGGAAACACTGGTTTAGTCGATGGATCAACATCACGGCACACGGGTGTAACCCATAAGTGCTCCGTTCTTCTCCTAACTCAAACTTGAGTTTGCAGAAACGTAGCTCAGTGCACGAACTCCGTAGCAACGGCGAGGATACTGATATACTTTGGGTAGACTTTTAACTCTAAATTTTGCCCGGGCAGCGCCGTTAGGCTTTTCTTTTTCGATTTCCAACTGCCAAGGGACTTTTTACGTGCGCACCAATACACACGAGCGTCCGATCTCACTACCCAGAGACCAGGGGACATTTTATTACTAGAAGTCCACGTGAAAAAATCTCGGTCCTAACCGGGGCTTAAACCCAGGACCTCCAGCACTCGAGGCAGGCACCATACCTCGAGACCACTCAGCCCCCTATATTATACAAACAGGGTCCGAACCTGGATTACAACCTGAAGTCGCTCAGCAAAATTATGATTCCCATTTAACTTCAGGTTATGTTTAATTGTTCTTCCATATTTGCTACAATTTATAATTATATTAGCCTTATGTGTTGTGTACCTGACAAAGGTAGCAGTCTTTGCCCAGGATGTCTATGAAGGTTTCCACTCAGGCACTGAAACCGTTGCTGCAGCGATTGATCTTGAGGACGCATACAACAGAGTACCACTGGATTTTTAAATGTTTCAGCTTCTCGAACTAAACGTAAGTCCATTCCTCCTTAGTTGGATCGCTGCAGCCCTCTTCCAACGGAAAGTAGTTTTTAGATGTGGCAGTTGGACTTCGGAACCAACAACAATATATCCTGGCCTACCACAGGGATCACCATTATCTCCGGTACTGTTCAACGCCTACACAGTGAGAATCACCAGTGAGCAGATCACTGGACCTGGCAGGACATTGTCATATGCCGATGATGTTTTAGTGTATCGTCAGGGTAAGGATAGAGAGGAGGTTGCTGTGGAACTACAAACCGAACTCAATCGCATAAGTACTTGGTGTGATGAAGCTGGGGCAATGGTCAACCCAACAAAGGCAACAGTGACTTGGTTCTCGTTGAATAATCATATTGTCAACACTCCAACACCAACTGTAATGCTGTGTTCAGAGACGGTAGAAAGAACGCAGGCAATGAATTACCTAGGGATACGGTTTGATCGAAGCCTTGCTTATAATGTGCACATAGACCAGGTGATAACAAAGGCCAAGCGGGGTTTGGCTGCGATGCGGGTGATGGCGGCAGCAAACTGTGAGCAGCGCCATCTATGTCTTCTGTACGAGGGGCTGGTCATGTCTGTTTTGGAGTATGCAATGGCAATCCTGACTCTCAGCCATAAGCAGATAGAAAGGATGGAAAGGATACAGAATGAAGCTATGCGCATTATTCTTGGATGTACAAGAGATACAGCATGCAGGGCGATGCGCTACCTTCTTGATTTTCCAACCATTGAAGAGAGAGTACAAGTTTGCAGGGCACGCGCCTACCTCAGAATTAACGCAAACACACAACATCCACTGCATAGTGAAATTAGGAAGGTGAAGGGCAGCAGGTTAAAAAGAGGACGGTCATGGATGGGTCAAGCCGAAGACATTCTTCAACAGGTGTGTTCACTTGAGGACTTAGAACCTGGCGAGGAGTGGGTGCAAGTGCCAACAGACTTCTGCACATCCTTTTCAGTTTGCATCCAACTAGATAGAAAATGCAGACAAGAAAATCCGGCTGCTGTGGAGGCTGAAGTACAAGCGTTGATTTTCGAGAATTCGCTAGACGGTGACGCGGTCATCTACAGATGGGTCGGTCGTCCGACATGTGAGAAGCTCATGGGCCTTTACAGCTCGGGCCGGAGGGAGAATTGTGAAGGAGGACTCTGGTGCTTTCACTGAAACCACAAGTAGCCTGACCATGGAAGTCATGGCAGTAAGTAAAGCAATAACATGGCTCGAGACACAGACATTCACTAGGGCTTGTTTCCTTAGCGACTCAATGAACATGATCAAGAGGATAGAGGAGGGGTCGAAGAGAATGGTTGCTGCCTCTGAAGCGGTCTCGGCTGGCAAAGATTAGTTTCATCTTCGTGCCAGGTCATGCGGGAGTACAAGGAAATGAGCGGGCTGACAAGCTCGCAGGTGAGGCTACTGTGGAGGGCGGACGCGCCATGGACCAGGCTGACATTCTGAATGCTCTACGAGAAGTGAGACTTTTGCGAGAACCAAGTGATGACTGTGAATCTACAACAATGGCCAGACTGCGGGAGCAGCAAATTAAAAGAGGGGTGGCCAAACAAGAACACTACGCAGGAAGCCAAAGAAGATTTATAAACCAACACAGAACTGGCGTCGTTAGCCGCTACACGTTGCGGGATTTGCTAAGGAGGGGATCCGAGCACTTATGGACTGAATGGTTCGATGTGCAATGAGGATGATCTGTCGACTAACTAACTAACTAACTAACCTGACAAAGGTTGCTATCATAGAAACATAGGGCATTTGTGATGTGTTTTAATAATTAGTTACTTTACTTTATGTTGTGATTTCTGCAGTACGTACCTGACGAGATGCAGCGAAATATGACAGGCAATAAATCGTGAAATATATTGATTATGTCTTCGTTATTCAAATTATTTGATAAAGAAATGTTTTCCCGCAGTGAATTTGAATAACGTAAACACAAACCATAGATTGTACGATTTATTGCCTGGCATATTTCGCTGCATCTCTTCAGTTACATACTCCATAAACAACAGAACATAGAGTAAAATAACTAGATGCATCTTTCAAGCTGAAATATACACATGTTCACACAGTGATATCAAGTTTTTACCTAGGTAATTTTAAAATGACTAGCATGTCTTTCTGTTTGCACAAAACTGACCTATGTAGATGAATCATTATGGCTTCTGCAAACTTTAACAAACGACTATTTTGTGTATCAAACAACACGTGAAAAGCGCTGTCTCTATCAATTACATAACTGGTTTCCAAGAGATTACCTACAATGGACGACGCCGGAAGTTTGTAAGTGTGGTTTGTCAGCCTTCCCATGATCTCATCGCCTGTGTGTAGTATCTTGTCAATCCAGCTGGATATGTGTTCACCAACCCTGCTGTGTAACTGCCGCTCTGTTCTGCCGATGAAGGTAGACTCGCACAATTGGTAAATGCAATTAGACTTGGCGTACAGAGGGGTAGATTCTTTTACTGCTGGGGTGGGAATAGGTGTGGTTCTGTACCTAATAACTGGAGTTACAGCACAGAATGTTTGGCCGAATGCTGTAATGAGCCGGTTCTGCAGACGTTGCATTACATCATCCCCTCAAAAGGTTAGCTGGATAAATACTTAGAGCGTAGGGACTGTAGTTACGTCTTGTTTTGATTTCGGCTGTTGGCAGTGGCGCTTTATAAATCCCGTGGGGTACCCATTCATGTGTAAGACATTCTTCAGAGTTTCAATTTCCTCTGTCAGTGTGTCCTTGGTGCATATCTTCCTATCACGGTCAAACAGGGTCCGTACTAAGCCCCATTTGTACTGGACAAGTACTATGAAAATTTACGTATTGGCCAGTCCATGTTTCTTTGTGGTACACCGATTTTTGAATTGTGCCGTCTGCTCTACGTCTCATTAGGATATCCAGGGACGGCAACGCTTCGTTGTTTTCGTGTTCCATAGATAGAGAGATGTTTTTATGCGCCATGTTCATTATGACCTGGAACGATGTTGCTTGTAGCATATGTGGTGATAATTAATATATCGTCCACATAACAACGTTAGAAGACCAAGTTTTTAATGTATGAGGATCTCTTTTCTTCTAAATGTGCCATGAAGATGTCCACTACAATAGGACAAAGAGGACTCCACATGTCACTCCGTCAATTTGGCGGTAAGACATATTCAGAAAATTGAATTTTATATTGGCAGTACATAGTAATAGTAGTAGTAAGCCTCTTTCAGTCCTGAAGGACTATAGAGTTGTGCCGCTTGGGAGGTGCCTGACAGCACCGCTGGTGACTGTATAGTCCAATGCGAGAGTGACAATCCCTGTCACAGTTTCCGCATCTGTAAGACGAGGCAGGTCCCGCAGTAAGTGACTGCGCTTTAAGCCTGTGCCGCCTATCCTCAGTTTGTTGGATCAGACTGCGCTTAAAGAGCACCAGTCCGTTTAGTACATCTCTTCTCCAGGAGCATCTGTCTGTTGCAACTCTTTCCCACGTGTCTGGATCTATTCAAAGAATTTTCATATCTTGTTTACACATAGTAATAGTAGCCTCTCCAGAATACATGTTGGTACACCTAGTTTTAGTTGTTTGTCTCTAATGCGTTCACTTATTGTTTTCACTGACGCATGTCCGAACATGTGTATATTTCAGGTTGAAAGATGTGTCTAGTTATTTTATTCTATGTTGTGTGACTTCTGCAGTATGTACCTGACGAGATGCAGCGAATTATGCCAGGTAATAAATCGTACAATATATGGTTTGTGTCTTCGTTATTCAATTTAGTTGGTCATTATTTATTATTAAATATTAATAAGGGGCGTTCATTTGAAATCCGTTCGTGCCGCACCACGCGTAATTGCGTACGTTGAACATGGTCATGTCATAGTCATGTGATAAGTACTGACCAATGAATACAAGAGCAAGTGCTTATCGTCTAATGATGCATAAGTTCTGTTTCTGACCGTTGAGAAAATGGCCGGGTTGAACCAAAATCCGCCCAAAGCTGCTCAAAGAGCGGTGACTCAGTTTCTTTCATTTGAAGGATGTCGACCAGTGGACATTCATCGAAGAATGCAAGCAGCGTACGGTAACACATGTGTGTCGAAGACAACAGTGACTGACTTGGCACGAATGTTTCGGAAAGGACGTCAGTTCACGACAGATCTTCGACGGCCGGGTCAAGCACATATTGTTGCAACAGAAAAAGCCATCGCCAAAATTGATGCAGCAGTACAGATGAACCATTGTCGAAGCATGTGTTCGCTAGCGAAAGAATGATTGATTGATTGATTGATTTAGGAATCGACATCACAGCATTCGGGGCATTCCCATAAGTGCTCCGTCCCGATCCTCAGCAGCCAGCGAAGAGTTCCAACACTAATAGTACCAGTAGCAATCTGACTATAAGTCCGTCTCTCCTTTCCTCTGAGCGTTGAGCGTCGGCCAGATCCCTTCGTCACTCCTCGTTATCTCATTCTTGCCAGACCATGGTAATTCATTTGCTCCTCCGAGGTGTGCACGTGCTCCCACAAGGCCGCAACCACGTCTGCCTTGTCATGTATCAATACTCCACCAAGTTCTGCAGAGCCAGCCAATCTGTCCGCCTGTTCATTTCCCAGCACAACGGCATGCCCAGGAGAAAAGATCCAGGCGATGCTTGTCACCCGTGACCTCCGAAGCGAAGCAAGCCACTCCGCGCGAAGTCTGCCCGGCCTCACCCTCGTCAGCATGCTTTCTGAGTCAGTTACAATCACGATGTGTGTGTGTCTGTGTCGTATTCTCCATCCAGCGGAGAGCCGCAGTGACTGCCTCCACCTCCATTCTTAAGCTGGATGTTGTGGTATCATATGCCAGGCTCTCATGACCCAAACATCGACCATTAGCTTTGGCTATGAACCCCCAGCCACTTCTCTCACCTCTTGACACCGAACCATCTATGTAGATAATCACATCACTCGAGTGAGCATTGTCCTGAATTAGTTGCTGGTTTTCCACTTCCTTGGCCCCTGCTGGCCACTCCCTGCACTCCCGGCTTAATGTGATTATAACTCTGCACAAGTCTGACTGCTCTGCTGGCACTCTGACCCACTCCTCTCTACGCCTCATGTTCTCCAAGGGGCACACCTGTCTGATCGTATCCTCCGCCTGAGCCATCCATGATTTCCCTCTTATCAGTCGCTGACCCTTAACTGCGTCCAGCGCCTCATGCAGTGGGTGGTCTGTGTCTGCAGCTACTCTGAGGTATGGCTTCGCCTGTATCACCTTGAGCCTACCAGCAACAGTTGGCAGACCAAGGATGTAACGCATACACACTACTGGGGTGTCTCTAGTGCATCCCAGAATGACCCGCATAGCTTCGTTCTGTATGCGCTCTAACTTCACCATCTGACTCTCTGAGACAGTGAGCAGACCTAATTCATAATCAATTACTAAGAGAATTAAGTGCTGGTATAGTGCGAAAAGCATTCTCTGCTCTATGTCCATTGCAGCCATAATTTTAAGTGCATTGAGTCCCTTTTGAGATCTTTTCACGAAAGAATTTGATGTGTCAATTGGTACAAAACAAAAAGGTCGTCCGTATGAAACTGCAATATCGGAAAGTGTGTTCACAGTGGGTATCATGGATGTTGACCGACCACCAAAAAGAAGAACGCATGGGATGGTGTTTGAACCACCTGCTGCGTTACAGAGTGGAGGGTGATGCATTTCTCTTCCGCATAGTGGCAGGCGATGAATCATGGTGTCACCACTTTGAGCCGAGCAGCAAAAGAGAGAGAGAGAGAGAGAGAGAGAGAGAGAGAGAGAGAGAGAGAGAGAGAGAGAGAGAGAGAGAGAGAGAGAGAGAGAGAGAGAGAGAGAGAGAGAGAGAGAGAGAGAGCATGCAATGGAAGCATGCTGGATCCCCAAAAGCCAAAAAATTCAAGTTACATGTTTCCGCTGGTAAGGTTATGCTGAGCGCATTATTTTACCATGAAGAGCTATTGTTAGCCGACTATAAATAACTTGGTGTCAACATCAACTCTACCCACTACTTGCAAAAATTAGACAAGCTGCAAAAATCTATCAAGAATAAACGACCCGGCATGCCTTCTCGCGGTGTGATTTTGTTGCACAATAATGCTCGTCCGCATGTCGCAAAGATTGTGCAGGAAGCATTAGCAAAGAAGAAGTGGGAAATTCTGCAACATCGAATGAACTCGGTAAACACTTGGTTAAGTGAGCAACCACAATCCTTTTTTTTTGTGGACGGCATTCGCCGCCTACCTAAGCAATGAAATGCTTGCCTGAATGCCTACGGCGACTTCTTCTGACCAAGCCATGATGTATAATTCATTCAAAGTGAATGCTTTGTTTAATTCTACCACACCTATTAATGTTTCTTTCATGCTGTTGTAATAAAGCCATTGAAACAGGTTTCAAATTAACGCCCCCTTATATTATATTTTTTTATTCAAATCAGTTATACAGAAAAGTCCTAAAAATAAAGCACCGGGTCCAGATGGAATAACCACAAAAGCTATTCAGATATGTGGGAAAACAG
The DNA here is from genome assembly GCA_014155875.1 of Cepaea nemoralis. NCBI lineage: Eukaryota > Metazoa > Mollusca > Gastropoda > Stylommatophora > Helicidae > Cepaea > Cepaea nemoralis. The sequence continues at coordinate 34,332 of JACEFZ010027206.1, read as the reverse complement.
GAGTTAAATGGCTGAGAATACTTATATAAGCCCTGGAATATAGCGTCGGAAGAAAGAAAAGTCCCAGACGATTGGCATCAGGCAGTAATAGTACCAATATGGAACAAGAAAGGCAATGTGAGAGAGTGCGAAACATACAGAGGTATATCACTGCTGAGTCATATAGGGTAAATGTATGCACAACTATTGGAACAAAGAGCTAGACCCGTAGTTGGACAACAGTTAAGCAAAGTACAGTTTGGTTTCAGGAAAGGCAATAGTTGCACTGATGCACTATTCTCACTTAGACAAATATGTGGGGGAAAAAATATCGAATATAGTGACCAGCAGGATATTGTGTTTGTAAATCAGGAAAAGGCGTTCGATCGAGTAGACAGATACAAATTATGGACCATCCTTGAAGACTATGGGATACACGGACAATTGCTAGAAAATATTATAGCCATGTACCACTCGAACCAACGTGCTGTAAGAACATAAGAAGGTATATCCGATATGTTTAAAGTCAATGCGGGAGTTAGACAGGGATGTGTGCCCTCTCCTCTGCTATTTAATATTTACATAGACAGAATTTCCAAAACAAAGCAAGCCTTGATACAACAGATTCAGAACATTTTGAACACTTTACAACAGATTCACATGCAACAGATTCACATGCAACAACTGAAATTCTATGCGACGACGATCAGTAGCTGTTTTATAGCGACGAGGGCAGACTGAATATATGAATATAAATAAAATTACTCAGAAAATATATGAGTATAAATATATCCAAAATCGAAGTAATGCAAGTTAGCAGATCTCCTGGTCCACTAAGTATAAAGTTAAATGGCACATCTCCGAAACAAGTTAAAGAATTCAAATATCTTGGAAGTCTGATCACAGAAGATGGCAGATTGGATAGAGAAACCGAAATCAGATGTCAAAAAGCAAGTTCAGTTGCATATCAACTTACTGAAATACCCAAATATACCTTTGTCCGCAAAACGACAAATAATAAACAGCATATTCACACCAACCTTATGCCACCAATCTCAAACTTGGACATTATCCAAATCAAACTTACGCAAAATCAACACCTGAAGAGAGATGAAACTTAGCAGTCTGAGATCGAATAAGAAATGTTGTTATCAGACAGGGGATCAACACCTTGTGCTACATTTATCGAAAAAACAAAAGATCAAATGGTTTAGCCATCTCGTTAGAAAGCACCATCATCAACTACTAGCACTGGCCTTACATCAAAGATCATCTGCGACGAGAGCAAAAGAACGCCCGAGAAGAAAATGAATTGACGACATCAAAGACATTGTACAGTCACACGGAATGACACTATCCAGGGCCACCCATCAGGCGCTGGAACGCCAATTATTCCTCTGGAAGATGATGATGATGATGATGTGTCACAAAAAGAGTACTAAACTGATGATTATCGTCATGGGACATCATGATGATGATTTCACTTCAGTTGTCCCAAATTCCTAGTAATGTTTGTGCATGTTGTTTCTCTGCAGGATCGTTTCGTACCATTTTCTTTCATTTTATTGTTATATACCTTTCTTGTTCGCGGGGATATTTAAATCAACAGTCATCATAAACTCAAGTCTGATAAAGTGCTATTCAAGAAATCCATAAACGGAAGTCCCCTAAGTAATTACCAACTTGTGGCACCTGATGATCCGCATTAAATCCTTTCCTTGTGGTGTTAGTCACGCCGGCGAAGGAAAAAATGAAGACTGGTATCCAGGGGAATAGCTGTCTTTGCTTTAACATGTAGAAGTAGTACACTATAAAGTAAGCAGAAATGTAGAAAAGATGAAATACTGAAACTATATATTCATATACCTCTAGCCTGCCCAGGAAGTGGTCCGAGTTTAATCACCAGCCGAGGAAGGATTATTTTTATTTTCTCACCAGTTCGGCCCTATGGATGCCCCGGCTGTATGAAAACATGGGCACCAGTCAATATCGCAATGTCTGAGCATGAAAAGCGAAGGGAACTGGCCTATCGTGACCTTGATTATGTGTGACACACACACACACACACACACACACACACACACACACACACACACACACGCACGCACGCACGCACGCACGCACATACCCCCACACCCACATCCACCCACACCCACACACACACACACACACACACACACACACACACACACACACACACACACCACTCTCTTGAATTATGTAATTCTGTATTTATTGCAATTTCAAAGAAATCAGGAGTCTTGGAATGTGATCAACATCGAACAATTAGTATAATGAGTCACATCACGAAGATTTTGCTAAGTATTATCATGCAAAGAGTTAGGAAGAAAATATAACCTCAAATAGGAGAAGAACACTGTGGGTTTGTAGAAGGCAAGGGCACAGTAAATGCTGTGTATATATTGAGAACAGTAAATGAACGGTCTATAGAAGTAAACAAAGACCTATATCTTTGCTTTATTGACTGCACAAAGGTTTTCGATAAAGTGAGACATGTCAACATGATACAGATGATTGAAGATCTACAAATTGATGGAAAAGACCTAAGACTTGTAAAAAACATATATTGGAAACTACAAGGTGCCATAAGAATTAATAATGAAGTAGGTTAATATTAACCTGTTAAGAGAGGCGTGAGACAGGGATGCGTAATTTCTCCAGATCTTTTTTCCATGTACAGTGAACATATTTTCATTTATATAGAAGATATTGAAGGAATCATCATTGGGGGACGATACATCAATAACATTAGATATGCAGATGATACAGTCTTGATTGCAAACAATGAACAGGACCTGCAACATTTAGTAGATGCGATTGTTGCACACAGTGAACACCCAGGGTAAGAATTGAATTGTAAGAAGACACAGATTATGGTCGTCACTGGGAAGAAGGAAATACACGTAAATGGGCATACTCTTAAACAAGTGAATCGGTACAGTTATCTCGGAACAGTCATAACATCCGTTGTGAGATGCCTTGAAGAGATTAAAACAAGAATTGCCATTACGAAGATAGCTTTTTGCATGATGAAAATATACTTAACAATAAAATTATATCAATTGAAGCGAGAAAAAGAGTGTTGAAATGCTACATAGAACCTGTACTTTTGTATGGATGTGAAGAATGGAAAATGAGCAGACATGCTGAAAAACATCTGATGGCTGTGGAAATGTGGTTTTTGATGAAAACTACCCCTATGACAACTGTGGACACAAGAAGACACCTATCTGACTATAAGAGAACAACCTTATAAAAAGACAAATCTAGAATCTGTATTGGAGATTCTGACTTGAACACATAGACGAACAAACCAGCAGACAGACATACATCAATGAACAGTCAATTGGGTGAGAGTAGACCACCACCCTTGCAGCATACTGGTGGAGAAAGGCAGAACCAGGCAGCACAAGCTAAAGGTAAAGACTTTCCAGTATGACAGTACAGGGCAAAATGTGGTGAGTAAAATAAGACGTGACAAGCGCAGAACGTTTCAGGGCAGGAAAAAAAGCTGGGAGCAGCCACCGTGGTGGAGTTTAGAGGTGGAGAAAGCTTGGGTGGATAAGCGTAGTGCTGTAAGGAGATGGCAAAATGCCAAGAAGAACAGAGCTGGTCATCCTAGTCACTGCTTGCACTTAGAAAGAGAGATGCACACAAAAGTAAGCTATTTCAAAAAACTGGTCAAGGTTGTTAAAAGCGAAAAATGGGCAGAGGTGTGTCAAAGAGTAAGCACAGACAAGTCACTGAAATTGTTCTGGCGACTACATAAAAGCATGAGTGGTGTAGTCAAGAATAAGAGCATTTCTGACTTCCAAGGTGCTGACCTCATCTGGCAGAGGACTGACGAGGACAAGGGCAAAGCCCTCTTTGAACGCTACCTTGAGCAGAGCAACCAGACAGACATGGGAGGCCGAAATTTGGCCAAGGAGGTCACCTCAGACAGATGCAAGGCCCAGAACACTTCGGATGAAGACACAGTGACAGTGAAAGAAATCAAGGCTGTGCTTCGACGATCAAAAAACAGTGCTCCAGGTCCTGATGGCATAAGATACGATGACATAAATAGGTGTACCGACAATGAGCTAGAGAAACTAGCAGACATGTACAACAACAGTATAGGGAGTGCTAGCATCAAGGAGGAATGGTTACACAGCTACCTGATTCCCTTGCCGAAGCCTGACAAAGACCACACAAAAATTCAGGGATATCGAATTATAACCATGCAGAATACAATAGGCAAGCTGCTGGAGAAGGTAATTGCCAGGAAAATATCAAGCCAACTAGAGAGGCAAGGTGTTTTCCCACCTACCCTGGGAGGGTACCGTCCAAAAGAGAAACCTGGACCAATGCAGCAGTCTTTGCCCAGGATGTCTATGAAGGTTTCCACGCAGGCACTGAAACCGTTGCTGCAGCGATTGATCTTGAGGACGCATACAACAGAGTACCACTGGATTTTTTAATGTTTCAGCTTCTCGAACTAAACGTAAGTCCATTCCTCCTTAGTTGGATCGCAGCAGCCCTCTTCCAACGGAAAGTAGTTTTTAGATGTGGCAGTTGGACTTCGGAACCAACAACAATATATCCTGGCCTACCACAGGGATCACCATTATCTCCGGTACTGTTCAACGCCTACACAGTGAGAATCACCAGTGAGCAGATCACTGGATCTGGCAGGACATTGTCATATGCCGATGATGTTTTAGTGTATCGTCAGGGTAAGGATAGAGAGGAGGTTGCTGTGGAACTACAAACCAAACTCAATCGCATTAGTACTTGGTGTGATGAAGCTGGGGCAATGGTCAACCCAACAAAGGCAACAGTGACTTGGTTCTCGTTGAATAATCATATTGTCAACACTCCAACACCAACTGTAATGCTGTGTTTAGAGGCGGTGGAAAGAACGCAGGCAATGAATTACCTGGGGATACGGTTTGATCGAAGCCTTGCTTATAATGTGCACAGAGACCAGGTGAAAACAAAGGCCAAGCGGGATTTGGCAGCGATACGGGTGATGGCGGCAGCAAACTGTGAGCAGCGCCATCTATGTCTTCTGTACGAGGGGCTGGTCATGTCTGTTTTGGAGTATGCAATGGCAATCCTGACTCTCAGCCATAAGCAGATAGAAAGGATGGAAAGGATACAGAATGAAGCTATGCGCATTATTCTTGGATGTACAAGAGATACAGCATGCAGGGCGATGCGCTACCTTCTTGATTTTCCAACCATTGAAGAGAGAATACAAGTTTGCAGGGCACGCGCCTACCTCAGAATTAACGCAAACACACAACATCCACTGCATAGTGAAATTAGGAAGGTGAAGGGCAGCAGGTTAAAAAGAGGACGGTCGTGGATGGGTCAAGCCGAAGACATTCTTCAACAGATGTGTTCACTTGAGGACTTAGAACCTGGCGAGGAGTGGGTGCAAGTGCCAACAGACTTCTGCACATCCTTTTCAGTTTGCATCCAACTAGATAGAAAATGCAGACAAGAAAATCCGGCTGCTGTTGAGGCTGAAGTACAAGCGTTGATTTTCGAGAATTCGCTAGACCAGTGTTTCCCAACCTTTTTTGTGCCATGCCCCACTTAAGCCTTTCTAAAATTCATATTGCCCCCCTCCCCAGCCCCACGCCCCCCCCCCTCCCCCTCCCTCAACATATACATTATTTTTAATATTCAAAAATTGAAATGTTCATTAAAAAACACTTGAATGATAGGTTTTAGGAAGAAATCACTAGGTAATTATTGAGCAAACACAGTAAGTAAATTTTCAAAACATATAATGGAGAACTGAAATTCAAGTACAAAATAATTTTAATGAAAGATTTTTCTATATTATTTTAATTATTAGTAATTATTTATTATTTAAATTTAGTGAGATCCTTGCGCTTGATGCTTGCTGCAAAGAGATCTTATGTCAGGTTCCAATTTAGTTAGTCTCAAATCTCCCCGTTTTGTTATATTCAGCCGATTTCTTCCATTTTCGAATTGCCCCCCTTAACAATGTTATTGCCCCCCCCCCCCCCCCCCCTGTGGGGCGTGGGCCCCACGTTGGGAAACACTGCGCTAGACGGTGACGCGGTCATCTACACAGATGGGTCGGTCGTCCGACTTGTGAGAAGCTCATGGGCCTTTACAGCTCGGGCCGGAGGGAGAATTGTGAAGGAGGACTCTGGTACTTTCACTGAAACCACAAGTAGCCTGACCATGGAAGTCATGGCTGTAAGTAAAGCAATAACATGGCTCGAGGCACAGACATTCACTAGGGCTTGTTTCCTTAGCGACTCAATGAACATGATCAAGAGGATAGAGGAGGGGTCGATCCGAAGAGAATGGTTGCTGCCTCTGGAGCGGTCTCGACTGGCAAAGATTAGTTTCATCTTCGTGCCAGGGCATGCGGGAGTACAAGGAAATGAGCCGGCTGACAAGCTCGCAGGTGAGGCTACTGTGGAGGGCGGACGCGCCATGGACCAGGCCGACATTCTGAATGCTCTACGAGAAGTAAGACTTTTGCGAGAACCAAGTGATGACTGTGAATCTACAACAATGGCCAGACTGCGAGAGCAGCAAATTAAAAGAGGGGTGGCCAAACAAGAACACTACGCAGGAAGCCAAAGATAAACCAACACAGAACTGGTGTCGTTAGCCGCTACACGTTGCGGGATTTGCTGAGGAGGGGATCCGAGCACTTATGGACTGGATGGTTCGATGTGCAATGAGGATGATCTGTCGACTAACTAACTAACTAACTAACTTATCATCCCACATAGGTATGTCAGTGTAGTATTGATTGTCAGTGTGTAGAACTGGGTGGTAAGACACATTCACCTGATCCTGTATGATGCCTCCTGGAGCCTCGAATTTGGACCAATTAATGTTCAACATCCACTAGCCACTTGGCTTTTAACACCATCGAAGGTCACTGCACACAGGTCACAGCAAATAGGCAAACAAGTTCAATGTGTCAACAGCACACAGGCCACGGCAAATAGGCACTTAGCCACAGGAACATCAGCCAGTAGCAATAAAGGGCACTCGCCCACAGCAACATCCAAGGGGTTTCTGTAAAGTAAGAACAGGCCAGGTGTACCCATCCATCACACCCTTGCACAATACACACTATATCAGCATGCATCCACACTAACATTCCATTTAACTGTGGTCAGTTCCTCCAGCTCAGACCACAATAGTATTATGTCTGACTTTCCAACCGACGGGTTAAGTTACGACTCCTGGTAATCTCGACGTAAGTCAGTAGCTTTTCAGCCACGCGTCTCATCCCTAGTAAATAGTAAATAGGATGACACATTCCCTACCATCTAAGATCTAATGGATAATAGATATAGTGACAGGTCCATTCATAAGGATGGCAAAGTTCAATACCTCCTACAGAGATCATCAAGTGTTATGGTCTGGATCCTCCTTCCTAATCACCATTTTGTCCCATCAGGAAAGTAGATAAGCCTATCAGGATACCTCAGGTCAGTACTCCATTACACCTCCAAAGTTAATGGAAGATACTCAAGCTACATTGATAACTAACCTGAAATACTGAATTAAAGACCAGACAAACAACAGAAGAGTTTGGTGTTCTTGTGTTTGTCCCTTTCCACCCTTCTGCATCGGATAACTGGATTTCTGTTATGTGTGGGTGTATGAATATATAGACACACATCACCGGAATAAATTCCTTTGTCTGCCTAGGAATTGTGTCGAATCAAAAATCCCAACAATCTGGTTCCGATGAAAGTATAGAGACAATAGAAAGATAGACCCGCATGACAAGGTATTCCCTTCTCAGTAAGGGAACTGTAGAGTCATACAACACCGATGAAATATCTACGCGATACATGAGTGGGTGTTTCCCCCACCGCTATACTGGCCCACGGTTCAATCCCTGGTAGTGTGAAGATGTCTTTCCCCCCTCTGACTAAGCCCAGTTAAATAACAACAGGCCTATGGGCAATAATAACCTAGCTTATAGCCTCCTACATGTTTGGGTTTCACCGTAATGAGAAACGTATATGGTTCTCGCTCGTCACCTGAGTACTTGACAAGTACTAGTTTAAACCACGCCACATGATGATGATCGAAACATACTAATGTCAACATATTCATTAAGGGAATCAAATTAAAGCTCTGTTCAAGAGAAATTCTTCTGTCAGAATCCTAATTCTCTCAGGTACTCCATTATTGAGATAGGGCATCGAATGCATTGTCAATTTGTTTCAACCAGACCGATCCACTGAGCTGGCCAACAAAATACATTCCGCCATGTTAGCTGCATTGGCCTTAGCTTAATCTAGGTCATAGTACACACACAGGCCTGCTACACAGCTAGCATGCCTGTTTAACTAACAGCCGGTGTCCGCTTACGCTAGGTCAACGTGTAAATATCGGTCAGAGCACAGGATACGGCGCAACTGGCCGACCTGGTCAAGAATTGACTCACCACTGAAATACCAACTATAGTTAAGCGACACCAAGTATACAAGAGTGTTACCTTTAAAGTTTAGGAACAACTATGCAACAGACATCGACCCGGTATTCATCAAGCTCTGGGCTGTAGGCTCCCTCTGGATCCCCAAAAGTACAACATGATACAGCTGGTCAAAGACACTGCTCCTTGTCTCAAGGACAACCTTGCCACCACTGTAGATCACTCTATAATTAAATATGAATTGAATAGATTACAGCTGGCGGACCCGGCTGTGAAAGGATAGCCTCAACCACAACCTTCGCTGTAGAAGATTCTCCGGCTCCCCGTGATGCAAATTACACAGCTGGCCATAGAAGCGGCATCCTTTCTTGATGACTGTCTACCGAATGCCTCTTCGTGTCCACTCCCTGAAGAACACACTCTCCGGAGTCTGCCGAACTTCTGAGCATTACCTCATGAAAGTGACGGCAACTCAGCATTCCCCGAGTCTTAGCAGAGTGTGCGATTTACAACAGAAAAGATCAAAGCACACTCAAAGAATTGAGTTATGACAGAACAGATCTACGCACACTCAAATAGTTGCGTTATGATTCTCGGGACCCGTGAAATTCATGCCAATCCCGAGATATAACATCAAGAACCAGACAATGGTCCCAACTCTTTTACTCGGAAATTCCCTTCTCACCGCCTTAAAATGTGGTCTAGCCACCTAGACGGGGTGGGGTAGAGTTGGAGCTGTGTTGTCCCGCCTGAGACGCACTTGCGTTTTCGCGACAACGTGGCATGGTCGAGACATAAACACGGATTTGATCCACGACTCTTTGTGATCGAGTGAGATAGCGAAACATGACCGCCTACGCTTATCGGCATGGCACATGATGGATGGATGAATGGATATACACGATGGGGGATTCACATGAAAACCATAACAGTAAGATATAAAGTTTAATAATCATGTCATTGTCTTGAAATCTATATATATATATATTTATTAAGAGTGTAAAGGCCGGTCTCCCTTGCTGAGGGGTTAGCAGCTTTCTCCGTAACCCCGAATAATCTCGTGGATGACGTGAGCGCACGAGAACTTGAAGGGGTTCTAGTCGCGCCAGTGACTTACGAGAGTATGGAGCCGGTCGCTCAGAAAGTCGTGGCGTGCTGATGAGCGTAATCTAGCCTAGGAATCAACATACAGCTGAAAGAGGCTGATGTTGACCGCAATATCCTGAAGCAGGATGGAAACGCGGGGAAAAAAAAGAGTGTAAAGAGTGTTAAGAACGTAACATCGCGGCGCAGACTAATACAATGACGTCATAAGGACAGTTAAAAGATGGTAATCCAACTTTTTACATTCACCAAAGAGGAACAGCGTTCTGTTATCCGAGTGGTGGGGAATGGTCCATGAAAAGTGCATGTCAGCCATCATTACCAAAGGTACTACCAATGCCTGACAACCCAGACGAACCAATAGGCATTCTACTCTCACTCGGACGTAATTGCGTTGTGCCTATTTATATCAGAACTGCAATACTTGAGCCGTTTGGCTGACACATCCGACTTCTGCTTTTGTTGACCGTGTTAACATTCCCGGGTGTTTTAAAGCACTTCTGAATCTCACTGTTATGTTGTTACCTACATACCAACTGGTCACGTCATAACGGCCAAAGACGTCCCTGTCAGCACTTAAGGGAAGGAATGGGCAGACCATGGGCATTCCCCGCCACCCAAGGAGGCTTCCATAATTGCGAGCTGATACATAGCGCTCTGGTACTGGGCTCACCCAAGGAATTGTCACGTCCTGCACATGGCTGCTTAGCCTCACTTCCGTATATTGGGGCCCCCGTTCACCACAGGCTGCTCCTCCGAAGATCAGGATGAACCAGTATGCAGAATACATCCACACAGCGAGCTTTCGCTAAGGATTTCCTCGTAATGGATTTGCTAGCCAAGCAATATTCTATTTTGTGCCAATGGGACGCTTTTCCACCTTTGACAACGCTCACTCAATGAGCTTTCGATACCGAATTTTCTCGTCTTGGATTTGCTAGTCTAGCAACGTTCCATTTCGTGATAATGGGACGCTTTTTCACTTTGAATAACGCCCATTCGATGGGCTTTCGATGCTATATTTCACATTTTCATAAAGTAAGACATGTCAACATGATGAAGATTGTTACAGGTATTCAAATTGATGGGATCATACCTGTAAAACGCGTATACTGGAAACCACAAGATGCTATAAAGACTGATATTGAAGTAAATCCATATCAGCTTATTAAGAGAGATGTGTGACAGGGATGTGTAATGTCACCAGATCTGTTTCCCTATACAGTGAACATTCGTGTAGACAGTTAGAAGACATGTGAAGAATCACCATTGGGACATAACATCAATCATAATAGATATGCGGATGATACAGTATTGATTGCAGACAATGAACATGATCTGCATCATTTAGTAGATACTTATATTGCACACAGTGAACAACTAGGATTAAAATTAAATTATAAGAAATCAGAAATTATTGTCGTCTCAAAGAAGAAAAAAACAAATGCCACAATGTAATATGATAAATGGGAATATTGTTATTTATCTCTGACAGTCATAACATCAGATTGGAGATGCCTTGAAGCGATTAGAATAAGAATCACTACGGCAAAGGTAGCCTTTTGCAAAATGGAAAACATATTGACTAATAATATTATGTCAATTGCAACGAGAAAAAGAGAGTGCAGCATAGAACCTTTACTTTTTTATGGATGTGAAACATGGACGATGAGCAGACAAGCTGAAAGACATATATTGGCAGTGGAAATGTGGTTTCTGAGGATAGAAAAACAAATGAGCAAATCCTACAAGAGGCAAATGAAAACAACAAACTGAATAGTGCAATTAGATATAGACGGTTTTTGCATGTTATGCGACGAAATAAACTGGAGAACTTGGTGACAACTGGCAAGATTGAAAGGAAAAGAACAAAGGGAAGGCAAAGAAGTAAATATCTGAATAGTTTGACAACGTGGCATGGTCGTGACAAGAACACTGAGCTGATCCGCGAATATAGTGATCGTGTAAGATTGCGAAACATGACCGCCTATGTTTACCGGCATAGCAAATAATGATGGTCTTGATGATTGATTTATTCCCTTCATATGGTATATAACTCTGCATATACACCTGACCAGATGCAGAGAAATATGCCAGGCAATAAAGTTTGCAATATATTGTTTTCGGCCTCTGTGTTTACATTCACTAAGGGAATACAATGCTTTGAATCTTAGTTAGTTATAGTTAGTTATCAGTGGGGTATCTTCGTTGCACTCCGGACATGTCCATAGGTGCTCAGATCCTCCCCCCAGCATATGCATCAGCGTCCGGTGGCTAATAGTGCCAGTTCAGTGTTGGTTGACGAGGCGCTTTGTTTTCCCGATGTACCTCTCGCGTCTGGCTGTGCCGATTCTTACTCCCAGGTCTTTCATCCTGGAAAGAGATGTGGAATCACTGGCGTCAAAATCCTCTGTTCTCGCCATATCTTTAAGGGCGTTAATAACATCCGCACGATCCATGGGCTGGCCATCTACAGGGGGTGCAGAGCCAGCCAATTTATCAGCTCGTTCATTTCCCTCGACTCCCGCATGTCCCGGGACGAAGATGAAGGTGACTTTGCGGACAACAGACTTCCGCAGCGACTCAGTCCACTGTCTACGTACAGATCCAGCTTCGACCTTCTGAATCATGCTCATTGAATCACTTAGTACACACACGTTGGTATAATGCTGTGATTCCAGCCATATGAAAGCCTGTGTAACTGCCATCACCTCCATCGTCATGCTGCTCGTGGTCATAGAGTGGGCACCACTGGATTCTTGAACGGTTCGGCCCGCTGAACGGGCTGTAAATGCCCACGCACTTCTCTGCTGCTTTACAACAGATCCATCTGTATAGATGAGCACTTCGGGGCTATCTGAGTGATCATAGATGAGCGCGTTAACCTCTGCATTGACAGCGGCAGGGTTCTGCTCTCTGCACCGTCTGTCGAGTGTGATAATGCAGGAGAAGGTACACTTAAAAGCTGGAGGCACCGGCACCCATTCCTTGCCGGGGTTGATACTGGTAAGACTGCAGACCTGTCCGACGACATCTTCCGCCCGACCCATCCATGATTTGCCCCTCTTTAGCCTGTCACCCTTTTCTCTGAATACAGCGTCATGCAGAGGGTGCTGCTCATCTGCACTTATTTTTAAGTATGCACGAGCTCTCCAGATCTTGATCCTGTGTTCCATTGTCGGGAAGTCAAGGAGGTATCTCATTGCTATACAGCTGGTGTCTCTCGTGCAGCCCAAAATGATGCGCATGGCTTCGTTTTGTATCTTTTCAAGTCTTCCAATCTGTGTAGGGCTGACAGTGAGGATGGCCAAGGCATACTCGATGCGTGAAAGCACAAGTCCTTGGAACAGAAGTAATAGCAGTCTTTGCTCGATATTGGCAGTCGCCATGACTCTCATTGCTGCCAAACCTTTTCGAGCCTTCGTTATGACATAATCGACATGATCTCTGAAGGACAGGCTACGATCAAGCCTCACGCCAAGATATGTCATTGGCTGGGTTCTACTCAGAATGCTCCCATCCATTCTTACTGCCGGCAGGTCTGTTTTCACAATATGGTTGTTTAGTGAGAACCATGTAACCGTTGCCTTTGCAGGGTTGACAAGGACATCGGCATCAGCACACCATGAGGAGATTCGATCTAGTTCGCCCTGCATATAGTTGGCAACCGCCTGTCTATCTCGACCCTGTCGATACACGAGGATGTCGTCAACGAATGATAGAGTCCTACCCCTCCCATCCAACTGCTGTTCAGTGATCGGCACCGTATACACGTTGAATAGTACTGGTGACAGTGGTGAACCCTGCGGCAATCCTGGACATTGCTTTGAATCTTGTCTACGTCTAAAGTCTCTAGTCAGTTTACGGTTTTCTTCCCTTTCATGTAAGACTTTCTCGTTCGTGTTTTATTTATTATTATATGTTTCTTCTTTAAAAGAGGGGGGTGGGGGTGAGGGGGGAGAGAAGGGGTGTCTGTCCATGGTGGTCTTTGTATTTTCTCCAGAAACCGCATATTTACTGCTATTAGATGTTGTTAGTATGTTAATTTATGGTCTATCTTTCACATGCGTTTAGCGTATGGGTTCTATATCGTATTTCAACTCTTTTTTTTTCCTCACGGCATTGCACAGATTTTAATTGCTCATTATGTTTTCCATCTTGAAAACGGTAATCTTTTTCATATCGATTATTGTTCTAATGTGTATGATGCACCTTCCATCAGATGTCATTACTGTTCTGAGATAGTTGTACCGATTCACTTATTTTCCAATTTGCTGCTATCGGCACCTTGCGTCTTGTCAGACGATAATTTGTTAAATTGTGCTTCCATAAAAAGGTTTACTAACTATAACCCATGGCGTTAGCTAATGTTCGTTTACAACGGATGCATCATTTCCACCATCACGCACCACCTGACGTCTCACACGCTCGCTGTGCGACCTGGCTGCACTAACTTTCTTCATTGTTTTAATTCCATTCCTTATCGTTTCTCTCCAGGCAGCGCAATCAACAGTGAATTGCACCCAAAGTGCAATATAAAGGTATGTATCAATCATGCTCCGCTTACAAACATCGTTGTACCGTAATATGGTCCCCGAGATCTTTTACTCATCTGTTATTCACCACAATAGATATCCTTTGGTATTCTACCTAATGTGCCCTATCTATCCAAGTCTACAAAGACTGAGCATGGAACGAACTGCCATACCACTCGATCGTTCCAATACTTAGAGATTTGTGATCTTATCATGTCACTTAATACCAAGTATTCTTAAAAAAAGTCGCTTAAAAGTCGACCGGGTCGACTTCATCGCACCGGGTTTATCCCATATGGCTCGGTCTCTTTCCGCAGCGCGGAAAGCGTCGCACAAAGCACGAACTCTGTAGCTTTTAGCGACGACCCACAGGAGTCTCCGAAACATTTAACACGTAAACCGAAAGGCGCGGCCCGGAATCGAACCCACAACCTTCGGAGCACGAGTCAAACGGCTTGACCACTTCGCCACAGAGACTCCCTACCAAGTATTCTTCCCAGACACCGCATTTGAAAGCTGTTTAAACATTTTTCTTGATGTGAGTAAGTTGGCCAAGTTTCACTGTTGTAAAGAAGAGTACTAAGGACACAGGCTTTATAGGCCAGAACTTTTGATTTGGCAGTAAACTTTTTCCAGACTTTTTGTTAACTTTAAGCGAATCATGATATACTAGGCACTTTTAAAGAGGTAGTTTGCCGTTGCTTTCCTCTATTGCAGTGACCTTACTGGTCGGAGACCGCAACCATTGACTCAATACGAGTTCTTCTGCCTGCCGTCGTGTAACTCAAGGCCATGACCCACAAATATCTGTCGGCTGCCCTCAAAATTACATCCACCACCTGCCTTCCGTGGCTTCTTTTGAAAACTTCCAATAAAAGGAACACAATATAACATCACATAATCCACAGGGAAACACTATTCACAGGTAATCCAAAGGAAATCACACGAAATCCAATGAAAAACACTAAATAGCGTCCCTCCAAAAAGTAACGCTTCATCTTGTCGCCATTTTACCGGAAGTCTGGAGATTTACTTACTGGAGATATACCTCCTGAATTATGTAACTCTATATTTATTGCAATCCCAAAGAAATCAGGAACCTTGGAATGTGATCAACATAGAACAATTAGTATAATGAGTCACATCACAAAGATTTTGCTAAGAATTATCATGCAAAGAAAGAGGAAGAAGATACAACCTGAAATAGGGGAAGAACAATGCGGGTTTGTAGAAGGAAAGGGTACAGTAAATGCTGTGTATATGCTGCGAACAGTTATTGAACGTGCTATAGAAGTAAACAAGGATATACATTTTTGCTTTATTGACTATACAAAGGATTTTGATAGCGTTAGACATGTCAGCATGGTGGATATGCTTGCAGATCTACAAATTGATGGGAAAGACATTAGACTTATAAAAAACATATATTGGAAACAACAAGCTGCAATAAGGATTGATAATGAAGTGGGACAGTATCAGCCAATTAAGAGAGGTGTTAGGCAGGGATGTGTGATGTCTCCAGATCTTTTTTCCCTGTACAGTGAAAATATTTTCAGAAATGTAGAGGATATAAATGGAATCAGCATTGGAGGACGAAACATCAATAACATTAGATATGCAGATGATACAGTATTAATTGCAGACAATGCGCAGGACCTGCAACAATTAGTAGATGCGGTTGTTGTACACAGTGAGCAACTGGGGTTAGAATTAAATTGTAAAAAGACTCAGGTTATGGTCGTCAGTAGGAAGGAAGAAGTGCCACAATGTAATATACGAGTAAATGGAAATATTCTTCAACAAGTGAATCGGTACAATTATCTTGGAACAGTTATAACATCTGATGGGAGATGCCTTGAAGAGATTAGAACAAGAATCGCCATGGCGAAAGTAGCCTTTAGCAAGATGAAAAACATTCTGACCAATAAAAAGATGTCAATTGAAACGAGAAAAAGAGTGTTGAGGGGATACATAGAGCCTGTTCTTTTGTATGGATGTGAAACTTGGACAATGAGCAGTCAAGCTGAAAAGCATCTGATGGCTGCAGAAATGTGGTTTCTGAGGACAATGCAAAGAATACCATGGACAGACAGAAAAACCAATGACCAAGTACTACAGAGGACAAATGAACATCGTAGACTGATTAGAGAAATTAGACGTAGACAGTCAAAATTTTTTGGACATATTATGAGAAGAAATGGGTTGGAGAACTTAGTGACAACTGGCAAGATCGAGGGGAACAGACCAAGAGGAAGACCGAGAGGAAAATACCTGGATGGCTTGGCCACATGGCATGGACGAGACAGGAACACTGAGCTGATCCACGACACTGGTGATCGAGTGAAATGGCGAGTCATGACCGCCCACGCTTTCCGGCATGGCACATGATTGATTGATTGATTTGTTAACTTGTTCATTGTTGTTGTTGCCTTACCAATCCTGATGTTGATTTCCTGATCTAAGGATAATTTATTGGTTACCTCCGAAACTAGATATGTGAAATGGTCAACTATCACAAGCTCTGCGTCACCAATAAAGATAATAAAGATTGATGACACCCCATTTGCACATTGTGCTAAATTCTATGTCTTCTTTTTGCTAATTGTTAAACCAACTTCAGATCAAGGATCAGAGAATGCAGATGCGAGGCGTCGAAATTCTTCCCCAGAGTGGGTCATAATTGCAGTATCATCTTCTAAAACCAACTCTCAGATTAACTATCATCATCATCATCATCATCATCATCATCATCATCA
>JACEFZ010027206.1:0-15000 GCA_014155875.1 Cepaea nemoralis | reverse complement strand
CTCAGAACAGCCATAGCACAAAGAGAGCATCGTCTCATTTCTTCAACAAATGTATAATCGCAAATTTGACTCTATTTCTGCTCACCAGCAAAAGTTGCTGCAAGTTGTAATGAACGCTTCAAACAGTTTGGCATCAAACATGTTATGCATATCTATATAGTATGTATATTCTTACGGCTCGAAATCACAAGTTCATTATCATCGTACCGCAAACCTTCATGTTTAATTATTGATATTGATAGATAATAAACACAGTAGTAGTGTGTTTCACTCAAAGTTCTGTCTTAATATTTTCCAAGTGTACGTAATTGTATATGTGTATCTGTTGCGTACAGTGCTTGGTGGGGACTTGATGTGTTAACCAGGGAGGGGAGATTGTCAGTGTGGAAACCTGCCTTGCCTAGTAATCAACTGAAAGACGTAAACCTTGGCATCTATTCTCCTCCTTCCAACCGAATGGGGAATATCAAGACCAGCTACGTACCTTTTTATGAGCGATTTCCAGTTGTGTGCTTGTGTATTCAGAGACTTGGTCTTTATTCAGCTTATAAAAGACAATTGTCCCGAGTTTGTTTGCTCGGGTTTGGAGCGTCGTGGGTGGGGTGGGGACCCGTAACCTCAACAACGCCAGTGTGAGCGATAACTCAATTAGCTAACAAATAGGAATTTCACTATACTCCTTAGTTTAGCAATTGATGACAGTTACCCATGTACGGTTTGCTCTCTCTCTCATATTGCCTTTCTATTTCCATGTGGTACTATTACTGCCTGTTGCGAATCATCTGGGACTGTTTTTTTTTCTTCCCAGGCTATATTAACATCTGTTGTTACCAATCGAACACTGTTTTCCAACAAACCTTATTAGCTCATGTAGTTATTCTATCTGGACTATGTGGTTTGTTTTTAGGACTTTTCTGAATAACTGATTATACGTCTGATTGTTTGAGTTTTGTTCTTGTTGTTGGCAGTATAAAGCACGCAATTTAGGTTTTCAATGTTAAGTGTCGGGTTACGTAGATCTTAAAAGTATGCGGCCCACTTTGCTAGTCTCTGTTGTGGATTAAATTTGTGTATACCTCTTAGTTTTCAATCTCTGAGCATTGTCGAGAACGGCGTCTGAGCGTTAATGAATATATGCCAACATCCTGATCACAAAAGGCATAACTGAATAGAAGGGAAAAGTATATCCTAAAGAGGGTGGAGGAAATTACACAATCTTGATTAACTCCACTTGTGATTTCCAACTTTTCTGAATATGCACCATCAAATTTGATTATGCTCTTCATGCCTGTGTGGAACAAATCCACTATGGGCAGAAGAGTTGGCGGCAGCCGATCTTCTGGAGAGCCTTGAACAGACCTTCTCGACTGAACAAATCGAATGCCTTTGTGAGATCGATGAAAGCAATAAACAGAGGTTGATTCTGTTCAAGGCATGTTTGCTGCAGCTGTCGCAATGAAATAATAGTGGAAGGTTTCCGTCGTAAGCCACACTGTGAATCAAGGTAGAATTGATCTCCCAGGACTTGAAATCTGCGCACAACTCTGGAAATATTTTCGCAAAGATACATAGAAGTGGGGGACTTTACTTTACTTGTTTGCTATATTGTCGCATTTCTTTTTTCTTGAAGTAATAACAGTCTTTCCAAAATTATCTTCATTACATCAGAAAGAAGCAGTCATCGTTTTTTAACCACATTATGAGAAGACAAAAACTGGAACACGTTGTGACAACCGGAAAGATTGGCAGAAAGAGAGATAGAGCAAGGCAGCGTGCGAAGATTCTTGACAGTCTTGTGTCATGGTACGGAAGGCACGAACTGATCCATGCCGTCGGAGATAACAATTTGTAGAGAGGCGTGATCGTCCACGCCAGCCGGCAAGGTACTGGATGATGATGATAATGAGAGATCTTTATGTCTGTCTATAAACATAAATAAAATACAAATTTTACACGCCACAGGGCGTTTTGGGCATATGGTGCTAACGGCATAGTGCCATAGTCTTATTGACCCTTCGGAACTAAAGGGGTTATGTGTTTAATACCATGCCGGCCACCTTTACTTAAAAAATATATTTCCGGGTACCCATTTTAGGCTGCGTCGAGTTAGCAGCCTAAATTAATTTAACAATTTCACCTCTATGCAGTTTCGAACTTATGGCCACACTTTTCGGTAAATTCATTGATGTTAAATATGTTGTCACGTAAATTACTATTTCGCCGACAGCCAGCTTGTACTGTGTTTACATGACCTTCTCTTATTATTGTAATAAAGTTGTGACAGCAAGACTTGTCAAGGTAACTGTTCGCTAACTGCAACATAATTTAAAGACGCCTTGTTTTGGTATTGGGATGTATATTATTCTTACCCATTATTTTTGCCATATTCATGTTTCTTATACATGTTTACATAACGCCTAATATATGTTCACACGTTGTTTGCTACTAGTTTGAATAAACTCGCTGTGATGTTATCACATCCGAGTTATTAGGCACTACATTTTAGTGTTGCCGAACTTTACCAGAGATGTTTTTCGTTTTCTTGTTATTGTGTCCCCCATTTAAGGATATATAGAGTACTCGTGACGTTAAATTCCCCGATTATTTCAAGATCGCATTAAAACAGAAACCGACTACCGATTATTGTTGTTCGCTCCATTGTCTACGAATGTTTACATCTTAGCTTCTCAAATTGTCTTCTAACAGAGATAAAGAGACTGTCTTTTTAAGACGTAAGTAGACTCGTAAATTCCGTCTTATATAGACTTTGGGCATTGCTTTAGTATAAATAATTAAATTTAGCATCTATTTGTACGCGTACTGTGCAATTTTTGACTATATAAGTCGTAAGTAACACTCCAGACTGAAATGATGAAGACTGCATTCTATGATGCTGAATGGGATATTTCAATGGCGGGAAATAGCAGTTTTCCGTGTCAATCCAGCGATGGTCATTTAATATTCTTCAGTGCGATGGCAATGATAATAAATGCATGTTTGCATTCAATAATCATTGTAGTATTTGTGTGTAAATTGTCATTACTCACAATAGCCGGTAACATATACATTTGGATATTTTTTTTTAAACCATGATTTCCATCAGAATCTCTGCGCCGGCAAACAGCAGACATGGCATGCGGACTGGACGTCACACCGTTTATATATCATATATCTCTGAGTGTGTATATAATAGTGTGTGTATATATATATATATATATATATATATATATATATATATATATATATATATATATATATATATATATTACATATCATATTTACAGGACATTGCAGTCAACACCAGAATTATTTTTCAGCTGCTGTTGATGTCTTGACAAGTGTTAAGTTAAGTAGTTTGAAACTGCTGTCTGAACGACCGGCTCACATACCTTTCCGTAAGAAACCAACGCGACGCGATCGCGCTGCCGAATCTCGCGCAGCTGTGTTTTGTACCTGGGTATGCGGGATTACTAACAGCGTCCTTAACCCTTCTCGCCAGGGAAACCGGAATATATATAATCAAAGATATGGAAACTAATCACCAGAAAAACGAATCCAGAAAGTTTTTTTTAAAGAACAGAAGTCAATTAAACGAGGGCACCAACACAACACATATGGTTTAAAAGACAAAAATGGGAATATGATAAATACCAATGAGGAAATGTGCAACACATGGAAAGAATACTTTGTTGAATTACTAAATTGTGAAGCTCCAAGTAACACTTTTCCACAGGAAGAGGTTCTAACGTGTGAACCACAAATTGAAGAACCTGCATTTGAAGAAATCCTATATGTAATGACATGAAATCCTATATGTATCTGACAGTTCAGATGACACCAAATTGAACAGCTACGTTTTTGAAAAAGTCAACAGCTTCACATACCTAGGAAGCAAAATGTCATCTACAGGGGACTCAACACCAGAAATATCATCTAGAATCGCACTGGCATCTAGTGCCTTCAATAAACTGTCAGACATCTGGAAGTCAAAGACACTCAGCAAACACACAAAACTTAAAATCTTCAACTCTTGTGTGATTCCAGTGTTAACGTATGGATGTGAAAGTTGGAAATCAACGGTAGCTTTAGATAAAAAAAATTAGACAATTTTGAGAACAAATGTCTTAGAAGACTTCTAAACATCCACTGGACAGACTTCAGAACCAACTCGCAAATAAGACAAGAGACTAAGCAAGATAAAGTATCAAATTTCATAAGAAGACGCCGTTGGAACTACAACGGCCATGTACTCAGAATGGACAAGACAAGACTCCCCTACCAAGCCCTCATATGGTCACCGGTAGGGAAAAGAAAACGGGGAAGACCAACAGAGACCCTGCGTAGAACCATCATTAGAGAAGGCTCATTCAACGGCCAAGTAAATATCCAAGATCTACAACAGGTAGCAGCGAACCGCCAGGCATGGAGAGACAGGACTTCTGCCCTATGCGCCGCCTTAGGCTCAAGAGGAAAGACTAACTAACTAACTATATGTAATCCTATATGTAATCACACGACCTAACAACAATAAGGCAACTGGGGCTGATGGAATTGCTGCTGAATTTATAAAGGTGGGTGGCCATCTAAAGCTATACGAACTAATAATAAAAATCTGGAGGACTGAAGAATTACCTCATGACTGGAAAGAGTCATTATTGATACCTATCTTCAAGAAAGGAGACAAGTTCCAGTGTGAAAATTATAGAGGAATATCACTACTGTCCATAAGCTATAAGATACTATCCGCAGTATTACTAAATAGACTAAACCATATTCAGAATACATATTAGGTGGCTACCAGGCGGGTTTTAGACAAAACAGATCAACAATAGATCAGATATTTATCTTACGACAAATAGCCGAGAAAAATTGGGAATATAAAAGTGATCTCCATAACATTTTTGTGGATTTAAAAAAGGCTTATGATAGTGTCCATAGGAATAGTCTATGGAATGCTGTGCGGGAATTTGGAATACAAAGGAAGTTAATCAACATGACCAGACTATGCATGGAAGATACTTATAATATAGTAACATATAAAGGCAGGAAATCAGACCCTTTCCAAATAACATCTGGCTTGAAACAGGGTGATGCACTATCGTCGCTACTCTTCAATCTGGCCCTATAGAATGTTTTAAGGAAGGTAAAGGAGGAATGTGATATTGGAGGAACATCCAAGCTGCTTGGTTATGCAGATGATATAGATACTATAGGTGAAAATGAACAAAAGACATTGGAAATATCGACTCACTTAAAGGAAAAAGCCCAACAGATGGGGCTGGTTATCAACCAAGATAAGACAGAATATATGGTAATTTCAAAAGAAGGAATGGCTAAAAACTCTGGCCACATACAAATAGATAATATGACCATTAAAAGAACGGAAACATACAAATACCTGGGTACAATCTTCAACTGCTCCAACATCATAAGGGAAGAAATACAAACTAGAATCAATTCTGGAAATAAGATATACTATGCACTACAACATCTACTAAAATCAAATGCGCTATCTCGTAACACCAAGATCACAATATACAAAACACTGATCAGACTAGTTGTGCTGTATGGCTCTGAAACCTGGAGTACAACGAAAGGAGACGAAGCCTTGCTACAAACCTTTGAGAACAAAGTTTTAAGACGCATCTTTGGACCCATTAGGGATACACAAAGTGGAGAGTGGAAAAGAAGAAGTAACAAAGACATTTATGATCTGTTTAAGTCCCCGCTAATCACTGGTACCATGAAGGCTAATAGACTACAATGGCTGGGGCATATAGACAGAATGGAAGATAATAGGGAAATAAAACTCGCTTACACTCAGGAAATAAATGACCGTAGACCCCGAGGTAGACCAAGAAGACGGTGGAGAGATAATATATATACAGACCTACAAGCACTTGGAATCAACGACTGGCAAGAGAAGGTCAACCAGAGAGACGAATGGAGACGGATTGTATCTGCAGCAAAGAACCTCAATGGCTCGGAACGCTGAAGAAGAAGAAGATATATATATATATATATATATATATATATATATATATATATATATATATATATATATATATATATATATATATATATATATAGTTTTTCATATCCTATTTACAGGACATTGCAGTCAACACTAGCATTTTTCAGCTGCTGTTGATGTCTTGACAAGTTTTAAGTTAAGAAGTTTGAAGTTTGCCATGGCTTTCTGAACGACCGGCTCATATACCTTTCCGAAAGAAACCAACGCTACGCGATCCGCTGACGAATCCTGTGCAGTTGTGTTTTGTACCTTTGTTTGCGGGATTACGAACTGCGTCCGTAACCTCTACGCCAGGGAGCTGACTTTATTAATGTAGTTGGTTAATAACAACTACTCTATGTAACTCAGAATATTTTTGTATGTGCAGACTACCGACCTCCGTGGCGAAGGGTTACTAACGCGATTCGTAATCCCCTATATCTGGGTTCAAATAACAGCGGTTCTGTTTTTTTAAAACAAGGTTTAGGTGCCAGCCGTTCAGAAAGCAATGGCAAACTACTGAACATAAGATTTGTCCAGGAGTCACGATCAGCCAAAAATGCTGCGGTTGACTGTTGCGTCCAGTGAAGGACATGCAACTAAAAATTAAGCAGACTAAATATCTTATGGTTTGGTTATTTACTTTTTCTAAAGTGCATGATTTGGCATTTTATAAAAGTTCAAAGCCACCATAAATCTTTGGGGTTTAGTACATCATTCACAAGTGTCATTATTACATGACAGTCATGGTGCACTATGTTTGCATATCTGAAAATGCGCCACATTATTAAAAGTATTTTAGGAGGAAGGAGGAGGAGAAATAATGAGAAAGAGTATTTACTTAGAGTGGAGGAAGAGGCAGGAGAAAGAGAGAGTTTAAGGTTTTCATTTGAATCTTGAGTTCTAACGATGGCCATCAAAATAACAACACGAGTTTTCCCCTTAGCGAGAAAAAAAACCTAGAGCAGTTATCTGCCCTTAGCTTATGTGTTTTGGTCACACTTTTCCAAAGGGGATTGTGACCCTTTCCCTCTTTGTCTGTAATAAATGATAAACTGACACACAAACATTATTGTCTCAGCTCAGAATTGACAGACTTGAAGACGTGAATAATGTATCGTTGGATTTATGTTTTGAGGTGGTATCCAAATATACATGTTACATAATTAAAAAGCAATTTAGAAAATGTTACTAAAGTGGCCAGAGTTATTTCCCTGGTTACGTTGTTTATTGCTGTCGTCTGTCGTCCCTTGGGAGGGGGGGGGGGGGGAGTGGAGTCAACAGGCACACTGTTTAAATTCCCTTTCTTTAGCTTGGGCTTCTGCCGGACCTTTGTCTACACACCCCCTGTCAGTCTCAGGAACACTGTCTCCCTCTCTCTCTCTCTACTTCTTTTTCTTACCACTAAACAATACCCTTCTTCATATCCCTCCAGAACATACCCACACAAGACTGTATTTTAACAAATGATAAAATAAAACATTTAATACAGAAAAGTGTCACGTGTGTGTGTGCACTGTTTGCGTTTGGAAATATGTAGTATTTTCTATTGTGTATGCGAGAACAGATCAGTGAGCTTCGGATAGTTCATCCCTGTGTTAAGCCACACCACATCACAACACCGTAAGTTCTGAAAAGATCTCACCGAATGAAGCGTCTCTCCCGACAGTGGTTGACTTCTTGGAGTTATCCGTATATAGACTGGGTGACTGGTCTCCAATAGTGAATATGGCCTAATAATGTCCATGAATCTGGAACACACTATGTACTTAATATGTTCATTAAAATCCTGAGACCTAAGAAGATCTCCTTATACCTCACACGAGTTTAAAGAAAACTTTGAGTCCGGTTGCAAAATGTTACTGAATGAGTGTCTTTACTCTGCAACCTCTCTACAACCTATAGTTATGGTCACTCAACATAGTCACAGCTATTTTAAATCACTGTTATTCCACCTCTCTACCTAATATTGTCATTGTCCATGGAGGTGTTAGTAGTTTCATAAAAAACAACTGCCTTGGGCACTCAATCACTGCTACACTGGCCCTTTCAGGATAACACTCCTGATTTCTATCAGTCTATAATTTTTGGAACGATGTCCCATTTCCGAGGCAATTTATTATAACTGCTGCTCAGTGTGATAGCCATTTTTCACACCTATATGTTGTCCATCAGCTCTTCTCTACAATGGAATTGCACTCAGTGTGACTGTCATTGTCCACACCTCTGAGTAATATTTCCCTTCTTCTACACTGTGGAACCTGTCGAAAAGAGAACACTGAGTGAGAGAAAACCTGATTCGAACCCACTATATGTGAGTGTAGGCTAAAGGCCACACTCAGATATTTATCCTGGTTAACCTAGAACTACACTCTGGCATAAAGCAGAGTAGTTCCTCACATTTGTCTGAGACGTGGTAAGGAAAAGGAAAGACCAAAGGAAAAGCACGGAAACCCCAGCCATCCCAAATCTCACTGAATATTATCCCATGACATTGGTCTTACCCTGCCGAGTGAAATTATATATCACTCTACCTCGTTTAAGCTATGAATCAGCCAGCTGCGGCTGACACTCCTAGAACACTTTCCCATAACGCACTATCACTAGGCTCAAGTCCTAGACTCTATCCATAAAAAACTACCTTATGCTAGTCATTCCTGTTCGGAGTCGGAATTCACAATTCATCACATCTTCTTCTTCTTCTTTCGTTCGCTTGAAACATGTTTACAACTGCAATGACGTCTCTTGTATGAATCTAACAGTCTTTTTTAGTTTAATCAGCGGTCCATAGAGTTTATCTTCCACTGTTGTCTCTCTAGGCCAGAAGGTTCATCACATGAACAAATGTCCGTAGTTTCCAAACCACACGAGACACGGTAAATCCTCTTCTCCATTAGAACTAGGAACAAACAAACACTCCCTTCATGAGTATTCCATTCTACTGATCGCAAGTTTAGTTATTTTTCAAACAGTCGAAAATGTTGCCCGAGTGACGTCATTGTCCTGGCGACGACCAAATCAAGACGGCACTTTCCCTCTCATCTTGAGATCCGGGCAAACCAACATGCCGACGATTTTTCTTTGATTCAGGGATTCTCAGGGAATCCCGGTCGTGTTTAAATTTGGAACATATTTCCCCACATCAAACAGTTGTGGCAGCCTAGGGACGGCGGTTTTGGGCCTTTCATCAATCTGCATCGGCATCGCCCAGTTGTTCGTGACAATTGCCAATTCATCTTCCTCTAGTACCGGATCTAGTTTTGTAGCTTGAGGCATTTCATCTGGGCAAGACTAGCGGCCCCAACAGAAATAGCCTGCGTACATACGGAGTTCAGATTCCTTCACTACTTCACCCAGATGTGGCATAGCTTCATCAAAATGCCTTCTCAAAATGCCTTTCTCAGCATGGCTTGATTATAAGCCATTTCCAAGACGACCATATTGTTATAGTCCAGCTCGCTGTGTTAATATTACACAGAAAGGAATGATTGTCAAAACAGGATGTATCAACAGACTAGACCAAATGGAAAGGTCAAAAATGGCCGGAATTGTTATTCATCATCATCATCAAGTGCCATGCCGGCTGGCGTAGGCGTTCATTGCTCTCCATAGATCTCGGTCTTTGGTCTTCTAGATCAGCACTGCTGCTGATATTCTTCCATGCCACCGTCTCAATCCATCCAGCATCATTTCTCTTGGTCTGCCTCTGCCTCTCTTCCCCTCGATCTTTTCAGTTGTTACAATGTTCTCCAATGCTTCTCTTCTCATCACGTGACCGAAGAAAGATGTTTGTCTCTTTCTTATTGTTGTATATAATGTTCTAGTTCAGGCAGTCGTCGTTAGTTACTCTGGCAGTCCAAGGAATTCGCAACATTATTTTAGTTATGAATTTGCCATCAGTAGCTGGATGACGGTCTGGTATCACCTGTGGCTCATGACTGTCCCTACCGGACGAGGATGTCCTAAGACAGCCATTAACGTCGTTCACTAACTCTGATATATGTTTTGCCATGAAGTCTTGGGAAGATAATGTGGTGGTTTCCCCTTGCCTTCCACATTCACATGGTGGTCTTTTACCTCTACCTTTAACAGCCATTTCCGACTGTAAGGACAAGTGAGTGCACTGCTATGCTCAGCTGCAGAGCTGTCAACTTATTTCGATGGATACTCCGTCCCCAGAGCTGTGTTAGCCACACCGTAGTGTGTTTCCATCCTCTACCACTGGGAGGTGCAGTTGGGATTTTCCATTTCTAAAGTTATGGTCTATGACCAAAACTCTCCAGTACTTTTAGAGGACCAATTAAAACTGTGTGGGAGAGAATGCAGTGTAACTCGTTTGTTATACTGTTTGCAGGATTATAATAGGCGTCAAGTGTTAACGGCTCTGAGTGTAACAGCAGGCTCTGTGTGTAATTCATTTTTCGGATTATCTTAGAGTGACATCTTGGAAGACTGGGTGGTTGTGTGTTGGCCTACACGGTTTGTGCCTATACGGGCTACTAACGTTTGGCCTACCTGGAAGATCAGTGAATGCAGAAGGATCTCACCTTTCTACAGCAGCAAAGAGTGAAGACCTTATATCAGCCACTGTCCACTCAGAGCTCAACTGGTCAACCCAGGCCTACCCAAAAGCTAAGTGCCAAACAACTAACCCAAAACCATTAATCGCCAATAGTTTGCCAAGGTATAGACTATCAATATAACAGAAACAAAAGACATACATCGATACCACTCATTCTGTTAAAGCAGAAACTATACACTGCAGTGGAATATAGACAATCAACAATAAGTTATTGTGCTATTTGACAGTGTTTTGTTGTCGGGTATTAACCATTATTCATATCATCACAATCATGCATTAAAATTCTTCTTGTAACATGTTGCCAAAGAGGTACTGTGGTACTTTTCATATTCAAATGTGTATAACTGTGTTACATATTGAGTAGATAGTGCTAAAGGCCATTTGGGGTCTACATCACGGTTTTAACGTGTTGGTATGGGAGCCGGTCGTTCTGAAAGCAATGGAAAACTACTAAACGTAAGCTTGCCAAGACTTCAACAACATCAGTAAAATGCGGGTGTTGACAGCGATGTTCTGTAAATAGTATATGCAAAAAAAAATTGTTGCCATTGCTTTCTAAACGAAAGGCTCCCATACCAATTCGTTAAAACCCAGCGCAACGCGGTCTGCTTCCAAATCGCGCACAGCTGTGTTACGAACGTAGGTAAGCGGAATTATGAACCGCGTCGGTAACGTCTTCGCCATGGAGGTCAGCATCGTCTGATTAGTATTTCTGTTTTCTTTACATTATACTTATCATTATGACACTGTTATGGCTTTTAAAGTTGTGCCCATCGTTTTCTGTATGACCCTATATTTCTCGCGGTCTTATTGTTATTTAGTCGTGATTATTTCTATCGATCTTCCGGTTACTGTTGGTGTAATTATTGTTGCATCTGTTTTATCAATAAAACGCCATTGTATGTGCATCTTGTCTGGGCAGGCCTATTTATATTATTCTGCGCAAGGGCTGATGGATAATTGTTCCTACCCCGCTTAACTCTCGTGAATGTTTAAACTAAATATAGCTGGTAAAGCTATATATAACTCCAAAGCCTATTTTAAGTATCATTTGTTTACAATGACCCTTCCTACTCTATACGCATTCCACATCATTAACGCGTTGCCGTCTCGATCTTACATCATCTGAGCACACTAAAATCAAATCCTTACCTTTAGATTCTCTGCAATAACTGTTTCTTTATCAGGATATAAAATATTAAAAATACAATATAGGTTAATTTTGTGACATTAATTTTTAAAGTAATGAACAGTTTTACTTTTATTAACACTATGGAAACAAACATGAACATTCATCACCATCATCATCACCCAGTGCCTTGCCGGTTAACGTGGGAGATCATGCCTCTTCACAAATTACGATCTCCGATGTCAAGGATCAATCCGTGTGTTGACTCCCTTCCGTGCCATGACACATGACTGTCAGTAATATTTTCACGCTGTCTTCCTCCATCTCTTTTTCCGTAAATCTTTCTGGTTGTCATAAAATATTTAAGTTTTTGTCTTCTCATAACGTTGCCAAAAAAAAAAAAAAAACCGAGGACTGCCTCTTTCTAATGTTTCTGAAAAGTTGACTTTGCGACTCAGCTTTCCTTAAAACATCCTGATTGTTCATTTTGGCTGTCCAACTAATTCTCAGCATTCTTCTATAAAACCACATCTCCAAGGCTTCCAGGGATTTTGTTTTTTCACATTCACATTATTAATGTGAAAAGTAAAAGAATTTAGTCGCACAAATGGCATATATGCCATTGGTGATAATGACTTCACCACTACAATGAAGTCATGTGTGATGGGGCACATCAGTATCTATGATCATTTGTCATTTCTTAGAGAGATTCGATCTCTGTGTCTCACGTCATGTTTCCAGATTGTAATACATACCATGTTTTCTGATACACTGTTTGGGGGAGATGGGGTGGGGGTGGGGGTTGGGGGGTCATTTCTGGTTGACCTGTTCATCCTATAATTATTTCTGATGCCTCCTACACGGAATTCCTGTCACGCCGATTTTATTCACGCAAAGCAACAGTAATTTTGAACTCTTCCTCTCTAATTTTCGTGATTACACCAGTGTCTCCTTGGGCATTATCCGATCCTTGAATACCGAATAAGCGTACTTGTCTGTATACCATATATCCTGGAATTCGACCTTATATTATAGTGAATTCTCTTAACCTATCTCACTTGTAGCTGTGTGTCGTGTGACAACCTGTCTTATCTCTACGTGTGAATCGCAACTAATGATCGTAGCTGTATGTCGTGTGACAACCTGTCACATCTCTCCTTGTGAACGGCAGCTAATGATCGTAGCTGTGTGTCGTCTGACAATCTGTCACATCTCTCCTTGTGAACCGCAGCTATAGTATGTTCCGATTTGAATGCCTTCATTCACGATCAATTATTTTGAAAACTGTCTGTTGCATCGTTATGACATTTTTCCAGCCGTCTTATATTTACCCCCACCCAAGGAATATGTCTTTGATAGGTCCAAAAACAACTTAAATCATCAAAAGCGGCGACATTCCTTTGATGTTTTGCTGAACAACTAGTGATTTCTCGGTAACGAAGTTATGTTTACAGTAATTGGAGACCTGCCAATTCAGATAATACACAAAGGCGTATCCGGATTCGTATGGGAGTGGGTGCAATGAAAGAAGTAGCTTACAGGGTCGGCTGCATTGCACCGGGTTTTTATCCCATATGGCTCAGTTTTTTTTTTCGCACCGCGGAAAGCGTCGCACAAAGCACGAACTCCGTAGCTCCAACGACGACCCTCGGGAGTCTCCGAAAAAATGCACTCGTGAAATGAAGGAGGCGGCCCGGAATCGAACATACAACCTTCGGAGCCCGAGTCAGACGGCTTGACCACTTCACCACAGAGAATCCCGAGAGGGGTGCAATGTGTAATATTAATAAAGACAGAGAATGTACAGAGGCACGGGGTAAATAATTTGTAAATTAACAGGAAAGTAGAAGGAATATATTTCTTACCTTATTTTCATTTCCTTCTTGTTTCTTCAGTTGATGCTGATGCTGTAATGTTTAGGGCCTGCAATTCGTCTGAATAGTTGGAGCAAAATATCCCAGTAAGTGTGTACGTAGATTAAAGTCTGCGATCTGCTCAGACCTTAATCTGTGTCGGACGATTCCAGTAGGTTGATGATTGCTCTCGGTTGCATAAAATTCAATCCATCCTTTCTCCAATAGTCCTCTTCCTCTTTCAACACATGGTCCTGACGTTTTTTCCAGTAACTTTTATCAATATTTAATAGCGCAGACAGACAGACAGACAGACAGACAGACAGGCAGGCAGGCAGGCAGGCAGGCAGGCAGGCAGGCAGGCAGGCAGGCAGGCAGACAGACAGACAGACAGACAGACAGACAGACAGACAGACAGACAGACAGACAGACAGACAGACAGACAGACAGACAGACAGACAGACAGACAGACAGACAGACAGACAGACAGACAGACAGACAGACAGACAGACAGACAGACAGACAGACAGACAGACAGACAGACAGACAGACAGACAGACAGACAGACAGACAGACAGACAGACAGACAGACAGACAGACAGACAGACAGACAGACAGACAGACAGACAGACAGACAGACAGACAGACAGACAGACAGACAGACAGACAGACAGACAGACAGACAGACAGACAGACAGACAGACAGACAGACAGACAGACAGACAGACAGACAGACAGACAGACAGACAGACAGACAGACAGACAGACAGACAGACAGACAGACAGACAGACAGACAGACAGACAGACAGACAGACAGACAGACAGACAGACAGACAGACAGACAGACAGACAGACAGACAGACAGACAGACAGACAGACAGACAGACAGACAGACAGACAGACAGACAGACAGACAGACAGACAGACAGACAGACAGACAGACAGACAGACAGACCGACCGCATATAAACAAACATTGAAATCTGCTGTACAATCTCCAGAACAAAATTATTTTTGTTGGGTGGACATAATGATATGGTTATATGCTAAATCTCATCATTTTCCCTCAGTTGGTTACTGAGATATTGAATTTTATATTGAGGCAAAAAAAAAAAAAAAACCCACTATAATGATCGTAGCTGTATTTCGTGTGACAACCTGCCATATATCTCCTTGTGAACTGCAAATAATAGTCGTGGTTGTGCGTCTATTCCGATGTGCACGTCATTCACATTGCAACGATCTGCTGTGATCCCAACATCAGTGTTTGACTCCCTGTCATCGGTGGCAGTGTCCAGCTTCATGTCAAAAGGTCATTTTGACTCTGTTAAAAACTGTAAGTACTGTCATTTACTGCCAATATAGTACCTTGCGGTGCATAGCGGAAAGGGGGTGGGGGGGGGGGGGGTCTTTGAGCCTGAGT
>JACEFZ010027205.1:0-103793 GCA_014155875.1 Cepaea nemoralis | reverse complement strand
AGAGGAGTGGGTCAGAGTGCCAGCGGAGCAGTCATACTTGTGCAGAGTTATAATCACATTAAGCCGGGAGTGCAGGGAGTGGCCAGCAGGGGCCACGGAAGTGGAAATCCAGCAACTAATTCAGGACAATGCTCACTCGAGTGATGTGATTATCTACACAGATGGTTCGGTGTCAAGAGGTGAGAGAAGTGGCTGGGGGTTCATAGCCAAAGTTAATGGTCGATGTTTGGAGCAGGAGAGCCTGGCATATGATACCACAACATCCAGCTTAATAATGGAGGTGGAGGCAGTCACTGCGGCTTTCCTCTGGATGGAGAATATCACACACACACACACACACACACACACACACACACACACACACACACATCGTGATTGTAACTGACTCAGAAAGCATGCTGACGAGGGTGAGGACGGGCAAACTTCGTGCGGAGTGGCTTGCTTCGCTTCGGAGGTCACGGGTGACAAGCATCGCCTGGAACTTTTCTCCGGGGCACGCCGGTGTGCTGGGAAATGAACAGGCGGACAGATTGGCTGGCTCTGCAGAACTTGGTGGAGTATTGATACATGACAAGGCAGACGTGGTTGCGGCCTTGTGGGAGCACGTGCACACCTCTGAGGAGCAAATGGATTACCATGGTCTGGCAAGAATGAGACAACGAGGAGTGACGAAGGGATCTGGCCGACGCTCAACGCTCAGGGGAAAGGCGAGACGGACTTATAATCAGATTGCTACTGGTACTATTAGTGTTGGAACTCTTCGCTGGCTGCTGAGGATGGGGACGGAGCACTTATGGGAATGCCCCGAATGCTGTGATGTCGATTCCTAAATCAATCAATCAATCAATCAATCTGGCTGTCCATGGTATTCTTTGCATTTTCCTCAGAAACCACATTTCTACAGCCATCAGATGTTTTTCAGCCTGACTACTCATTGTTCAAGCTTCACATCCATATAAAAGTACAGGTTCTATGTAGCACCTCAATACTCTTTTTCTCGTTTCAATTGACATCTTTTTATTGGTCAGTATGTTATTCATCTTGCTAAAGGCTACCTTTGCCATGGCGATTCTTGTTCTAATCTCTTCAATGCATCCCCCATCAGATGTTATTACTGTTCCGAGATAATTTTACCAATTCACTTGTTGAAGAATATTCCCATTCACTTGTATATTACATTGTGGTGTTTCGTTCTTCTTAGTGACGACCATAATCTGTGTCTTTTTACAATTTAATTCTAACCCTCGTTTTTCACTGTGTGTAACAACCGCATCTACTAAATGTTGCAGGTCCTGTTCATATCACTAAACATAATGGCACTCAATTACTTCACCGTGGGTGTGGTTGGTCTTACGTGTTTACCATGGGCTGGTCTTTTCCGCCAGGTTGTTTGTGCTGGTTTGGTGACCTAGGATTGTAGACCTGGAATGCTACCTTTTCCAGATTCCTGTATGGATTTACGGTGGTGCTTGCACGGTCCCATTCCTCTCTCATTCATCTTCTGTGCATTCTGGTAATTAATAAAAATGGAAAAAATATGTACATATCTGACTCTTACTAATTAATTAAGTACAATGTCAAATTGACTGCTGATATCTGTACTCATTCTATACGACAGTTCAGAGTTTTAAGTAATACTTGGATAACTGTGTCTCCTTGTTACCCTTAATGTACTTGTCAGAGTCCAATGTAGTGCCAGCAGAGATGCTGTAACATCGTTACGCCCGCCAGGCGAGTATTAGTTACCTGCCTGCGAGGTTGCCGGCTGACAGACAGCCAGCGGTCAGGCAAGGACAAAGCAGGACGCACGCAGGCCTCGTGAAGCCACTTCAGGTGGGCAGGCGCGCTGCGAGAAATAGCCAGACAGCTCTGGAACGTGGACTCGACTGGACGTATGATGAGAGAAAGGCTTGTGTGTTTCTGTGGCCCGAAAGTCGAGCGCTTGTACATCTTGTGAGACTGATTGTAAGCTGTGGGTTGCCTGTAAGTGTATTGTTATAACTTACGTATTGTGATGATCATCTCTAGATCGTGATCTGTAAATAAATCCATCGAACTTCGTGTCGTTGAGTCTCAAGTCAAATCACGTTGTATTTGTACTGTCTCACATGTGTTAGGTTAACGAGCCAGGTTTAAGACCCTGACATGTGTGGACGTGGTGGCATTCGTCCGGCTTTCAAATGAACGTGGTTTAAGTAATTAACATTTAAAACCTAGATTTGTGAACTTAGAAATTTTTTGTTCAACTTTAGAGTACATGTAAATGTGATTGTGAAGGCTCATTTTGATATATATATTATTACATTGTTTAAACATGGAGACTAAATGTAAACGTACAGTGCATACATATTGTTTGATCTTGTAAACGTGTAAAACATTTGTGAATGTGAAACTTGTCACCGTTTTGACCTTGTCGACATTGTGAAGTTGTCGCCATTGTGACCTTGTCGCCATCTTGTAAACTTGATGTCTATGTCCTTACTGAAAGTCATCTTGATGTAAGTGATGTGTCATCAATGGTGTAGCGTGTTCAGATATATTTAGATTGTCTTCGTAAAGTGAATTGTGGAAAGCAGAAAGTTTCTGAAAGAAAGTTACTTGTGGAAGAAAAAAAATTGTTGACGGACAACATTACGACCTACAATTACACTCAAAGCCATACAAACCTAATCAAAACTTAGTGACAAGCAGGCACACCCCATCAAACAGACGTTAACTTATTTTCTCCAAAAACAAAGCAGGTTTTCTGTGCCATCTGAAACCCTTGCCGTAGAGGTCATTTGCGTTTTGAAGTAGCGACCCTACAGTTCCTAGTCCAAATTTTAACCGTTCTTCACCGCATCCAGGACACTTTTATACACAGTATATTTTTCTTTCTTTATACTTTCGGATGCAAATTGAGGCACATATTGTAAATAGAACACAATTGTAAATTGTTCACGTTACTAACAACTTGTAACAAATTGTGTGTCTGATATTTCATTTACATTTTCCATCATGTCGTCATTAAATGATTTCATCGATATGGGGTTAAAATTAAAGTTAACAGGTGATGAGTTAATGAAGTGGAGTGAGAAGAAATACTCTGAACACCTCCTAGTACAGGAAAAAGCTAATGAACGCGATGAAAGAGCAGCTGAAAGAGCATTAAAGCAGGCAGAGACTGAAAGAGCGGCCAAGCAAGTAGAGGCAGAAACAGCCTTAAAACAAGCAGAGGCAGCAACCGCAGTAAAACAGACAGAACTAGAACTGTCTGCAAAGACAAAACAAGCGGAGTTAGAGATCGAACTGAAAAAGGCAGAAATAGCAGCTCAAAGTAAGCGGGAAGAGCTGGAATTGCAACTTAAAATCAAACAACTTGATACGGAGACTGCCATTAACAAAGAGTCTAAGAAATCTGAGAGACTGGAGAAAGAAAACCAGTACAAGAAATACCAAGGTATCGTACGTAATTATACCTCAGGTGACTGCATTGCAGCCTTTACCCAAAATTTTGAGACTTTAATGGACCATTACCAGGTCCCATTGTCTGAATGGAATATAATTTATATGAGAAGTTTATCAGGGGAGCCTCTGAAAGTCATAGAGACTATCCCCAAAGACCTCAGGAAAGATTACCATTATCTAACATCAAAGATTATGGCACATTTTATGTTAGATGAGGCAGGTTACAGAGAACAATTCAGCAAGTTGAGCCCCAAACCGACTCAAACGTTCTCTGACTACCTCTGCTTAGTCCGAGATATATTTTCCAAATGGACTTCAGGAGCTAAAATTGATAAGAACTATCAAAAGTTAGAAGATCTTATCATCAGAGATAAAGTCATTTCATCTATTCCATCAGCATTTTCAAAGTTTTTGCAAGAGAATGAATGCACAAGTGTGGATGAGATTGAGAGACGTGGTTCGGCGTATTACACAGCCAACAAGCATTGTTTTGCCAGTGAAGCTACTGAAACCAATTTTGTAGCATCGGCTAATTATGACAAACCCTATAGTAGGCAAAAACCTCATAAGCCTACATCTGAGAAGTACAACCACTGTAAATATTGTAGAATTTCACAACATCAAGGTGAGATGTGCGACAAGAACCCCGCATATCTTACATATTTACAGAACATTGTAAACAGACAAGATAAGGAGCGTAAATCCTTTAGAAATTTGCGTAAATGTTTCCTCTGTAAGGCGTATGGACATTATCGCCATGATTGTAAAGGTAGGCAAATGACAAAGAAAGCCAATGCCGCCTTATTTGATAGTTCATCATCAGATGAAGAACAATCAGAGAAACACCCTGTGAACTCAGCACAGGCTTTTGATATGTTTAACGCAAATAAATGTACTGTTTGTAATACTTTCTATGAAGATGGTATCTTAACATGCGGCCACTCCATCCCTATTGCCAATGAAGAAGCTAATTTGGTAGTAGACTCCAAAGGCAGAATAAACATCCATCAAGGATATGTGAATGGCAAGCCTGCTACAGTCCTTCGGGACACGGGAAGTTCATTGATTGGACTGAAGAGAACGTTCATAATGTCTACAGACTATACAGGCAGGCACGTAACATGCAGAACATTCTCTGGCAATATTGAAAAGTACCCACTAGCATGGGCATATATTCAAACACCTTTCCTCACTGGGAAAGTAAAATGCGCAGCATTAACAAACCCGGTGTGTGATATTATAATTGGAAATTTACCAGAGGTGAATGATATGCCTCATGACATAACATCTCTTTGCATTAATGAGAGCACAACATCACCATCAAATGTCATCATTGATACTGTTGTACCACCTAATGAATGTATGGTAGCTAATGTAGCACTAGAATCTCATGACATCATTGATAACACTGTTCCATCACCATCTGATATCATTGAATGTGTGAATGCAGTAACCAGATCTACTGCTAGAATGCAAGATGAAATTAATCAGACTGAGGCTATAGAAATGCTTAGCCCAGTATTACTACCTCCTAAAACCATGAAGGAGACTTTTGTAACAGCCCAAAAGGCTTACCCTTCATTGTCAAAATATTTTAATCTGATCGGCCAAAAGCCAAAGTTAACCAAAAATGCAAGATGGCATTTTGCTTTGAAAAATTGTATCCTCACCAGGTATTATACCAGAGGTGACACCACAACAGAGCAAACTGTTTTGCCAATTGAGTATCGTAAGCAAGCCTTACATCTTGCCCATGATATACCTCTTGCAGGGCATATGGCATACGCTAAGACCAGATCAAGATTGTTATTACAGTTTTATTGGCCCAAATTCTGCAATGACATTAAGCAATATTGCAGGAGTTGTGACATCTGCCAAAAACTTGTAAAGAAAGGAAAAAACCCACAGGCAAAGTTACAAGTTACTGACTTAGCCAGTCGACCTTTTGAGAAAATATCTGTCGACATAGTGGGCCCTCTTAATCAGATAACAACTAGAGGGAATAAATATATATTAACTGTTATTGATCAATGTAGCCGCTGGCCTGAAGCGATTGCCGCTAAAGAACATAACTGCCAATGATATAATGGAAGTTTTCTTCCATATATTTTCACGGATAGGATTTCCAGACACTATCCAATCAGATAGGGGTACTCAGTTTATCGCCGCATCTACTCAAGCTTTCACCAAAATGCTAGGAGTGAAGCAATGTTTCAATTCCCCGTACCATCCTCACTCGAGTGGAATTATAGAAATATTTAACGGCGATTTAAAGCATATGCTTGCTAAAGTCACGCAAGAGCACCCCAATAACTGGGACGTATATTTACCTGCTATTCTCTTTGCTTATCGCGAGGTACCACATGCTAGTACAGGTTTATCTCCTTTTGAACTTATCTATGGTGCCAAACCACGTGGCCCATTAAGCATTTATCACCAAATGTTAACTAAATCCACTCCTTTACTAAAACCCATATCATCATACGTATATGTTACATCATTGCGTGAAAGAATCATCAAATCTTGTATAATTGCAAAGGATGCACTAAAATTATCTGGTGCTACATATAGACAGTATGCTGACAAAGGTAACAGGACAATAACGTTGACACCTGGACAGGACGTACTTCTTCTTCTACCTAGTGACAGACACTTATTGACTGATTCTTGGCAAGGACCATTTAAAGTGACGAGACAGATTTCACCTGTAGACTATGAGATCCAAATAAAGACAAACACAAAATATTCCACGTCAATATGCTAAGACTATATTACAACAGAGACAACGAACAAGACGATACAACAGCATGTACAGTGATAATAGACCATGAAGATGACGAGGCTAGTGACGAAATTCCAACACCTGCATTAGACACGACAAACTGCTTGAAGGAAATTAAGATCAACCCAAAGTTAACCTCAAGCAGAAACAGACAGTTGCAAACAACTCATACAACAATACAACACCATCTTCTCCAACAACCCTAGGACAAACAGAAATAGTACAACATCACATCACACTCACGTCAAATACACCTATAAAATGCAGACCATACACCATTCCATTGCATTACAAAGAACACCTACATCAAGAGATCAACAGCTTAGAGAAAAACAACATCATTAGACGATCCCAATCAAATTTCTCATCTCCAATGGTCATAGTACGCAAAAAGGACAACACAATAAGACTCTGTGTCGACTACAGAAAGTTAAATAAGATAACTCTTTTAGATTTAGAGCCAATGTCAAACTCTGAAGACCTATTGACAGAACTGACAGACGCTAGGTTCTTTACGAAGGTAGACATGACTAAAGGTTACTGGCAAATAGCAGTAGACGAACAGAGCAGACATCTGACAGCTTTTGCCACACCTTGGGGACTGTACGAATGGTGCAAACTTCCATTTGGGCTTGTCAATGCCCCAGCAACATTCGTACGTATGACACGACTCCTACTAGTAGACATTCCTAATATTATTTGCTATATTGACGACATTTGTGTTCACACAAAGACGATGACAGACCACATAAAGACATTAGAGCAGACTTTTGAACGCATTAGACAGCACGACTGACGGTGAAGCCTGCAAAAGTAGACATAGCCTATCAGGAAATATCCTTCTTGGGGTACAAAATATCTAATGGCTTTGTTACGACAGACGATAACATTGTGTCCAAGATACTAAAACTCTCACTTCCGACTACGAAAAAGCAAGTCAGAAGTTTGTTGGGACTTATAAATTATTATAGGCAGTTTATACCAGATTTTGCTGAACTGACCGAGGTATTTACTAACCTACTAACAAAAGATCAACCCGAAAAAATTGTAAGCAATGAATGCCTTAAATTTGCATTCCAGAAAGTATTATCTTATTTTTCTGATAATAGCTTACACAATCCCATCCTGAAATTGCCCAATCTCCATTTACCTTTCAGATTACGCACAGATGCGAGCTCCGTGGCGATTGGAGCAGTCTTGTTGCAAGAGCACAATAACATCCTACACCCTGTGTACTTCGTCTCCCGAAAATTAAAACCGAGAGAACGGGCTTGGTCAACACCTCAGTTGGAAGCCCTAGCTCTAGTGGTGGGTATGACTAAATTGTCCAGATTCCTCCTAGGACGTCACTTTATTGTGGAGTCTGACAGTAGTCCATTAAGATTTATCAATTCAGGTGTACCTTCCAACCAAATGATAGCTCGCTGGTCTCTTAAGCTTCAAGATTACAGCTTTGAAGTTCGACACATCGCGGGCAGAACCAACACAATTGCTGATCTTTTGTCCCGTTGTCCGACCGACCCAGTAAACGCCAATGTCTGAGTGCAGCGTGTAAAATACACTCGGACCAACACAGCCATGCATCAGTGAAGTTTTTTTTTCACAAAAGCTGTGTATGTCTATATGATGTGATAGGGGTTTATTCCCAATATACATAGGTTTCTTATTTTACTATTAATGTAGTGATTGTCGTGAATAATTGTGTAGTGTGTGGTAGAAAGAGAACTTTATTAATTGTATATATTACGAAACAAGAACAGTGCCACATTCGCTCTCAACTTACCGCAAGCGAACTGTCAAATTTATCTGTGGTAGCTGCATTTGGAACTTATCCAGGGATATTTTAACTCCGTGTGTGAAAGTGTGACCTGAACATTGACATCTACACCACTTCAGTCAATCGAAATCCAGAAGTTTTTCCATTTGAAACAACCAACACAGGAACGATCAGAACATTGCACATTCCGTTTTACTACATCAGACCGGAACAAGTGTGTTCTACAGATTTTCAACATCAGTTGTTTCGTGTGTACTTCCGGATGATTTAGAAATTTAGAGTAACAGTAGCAGACGACAAACAAAAGCTTAAAAAGTTATAACACTTCTAAACTATTTACGATTTAATAATTTCGAATACACGAATTGTGTATTAATATTTTTCTTTAAATGTAATCTTAGAATCATATCTTGAGTAAGTTATTCATACTACCGACATTTTTTCGCTAGTATGGAAAAACATCAAGATATGACGCTGAGAAATAGTAGAATTATTGTAAAATATTATATTTCTTAAATTTTGAAGTTATGTCCCTTTCATTTAATTGTTATGACATTATTACACCAAGGGCGTTAAGTGAAATGTATACGATGATGTATTGTGTATAAATAGCCATGTTGTTGCCAGATTGTTAACACGGCAAGAAGCCATCTACTGGGCATGGTAGAGTGTTACCGACATTGCAGACCAACACAAGAGCTCCTGGCCAAATAGGGTCAGAGTTTAAGCGTTGAATGCGGATTATATAAAGCCGTATTTCGGTCTTGCCAGATGTTTTTTGTCTCAAAAAGCATATTATTACTTTTTTTTGAAAGGCTGCGAGGTAATTCCTTGGGAAGCTGTTATTACCGATCTGACTGGGTCAATAATGCAATTAAGGTAATCAGCCATCGAGAGGATGAAGCTTGACGAGTGTTAAAGGTTGAACACCACATGTGTTTAGATACAATGTCCATTTCTTATATGTTTCTATGCCAAGATGTGTGTGTTTATGTATTTCTACATCAATGTATATAACAGAAAGGTTGACTCTGACAGGTTAAAATATTAACCCAGTATTGTATATAGAGTGTACATGAAAGATGACATCTTTCATGAAGTTGTCCCGGGGGAGCATGTCAGAGTCCAATGTAGTGCCAGCAGAGATGCTGTAACATCGTTACGCCCGCCAGGCGAGTATTAGTTACCTGCCTGCGAGGTTGCCGGCTGACAGACAGCCAGCGGTCAGGCAAGGACAAAGCAGGACGCACGCAGGCCTCGTGAAGCCACTTCAGGTGGGCAGGCGCGCTGCGAGAAATAGCCAGACAGCTCTGGGACGTGGACTCGACTGGACGTATGATGGGAGAAAGGCTTGTGTGTTTCTGTGGCCCGAAAGTCGAGCGCTTGTACATCTTGTGAGACTGATTGTAAGCTGTGGGTTGCCTGTAAGTGTATTGTTATAACTTACGTATTGTGATGATCATCTCTAGATCGTGATCTGTAAATAAATCCATCGAAACTTCGTGTCGTTGAGTCTCAAGTCAAATCACGTTGTATTTGTACTGTCTCACATGTGTTAGGTTAACGAGCCAGGTTTAAGACCCTGACAGTACTCTGAATATACTTGTTTTAAGTTATATCCTTACCGTATAGTATCCTTCCTATGTAATGAAGTTAAAAAGTTGTTTTTATTGTGTACGTAATGTGGATTGTGTATGTTAGTTAGTTAGTCGACAGATCATCCTCATTGCACATCGAACCATTCAGTCCATAAGTGCTCGGATCCCCTCCTCAGCAAATCCCGCAAAGTGTAGCGGCTAACGACGCCAGTTCTGTGTTGGTTTATCAATCTTCTTTGGCTTCCTGCGTAGTGTTCTTGTTTGGCCACCCCTCTTTTAATTTGCTGCTCTCGCAGTCTGGCCATTGTTGTAGATTCACAGTCATTGTGTATGTAATGGATAGTAATGTATTTAGTTGTATATGTATGTGTCTTAGTGAATAACAAGACAGCTTGAGATGGTAAGTAAATTGAATGTTGAATGTATATCTAAAGATATGTTTCTTCTGTTATTGTTAATTAGGTGATATCCTTATATTGTGACTTTACTGTGTTTTACATGTGTGTGGTAGTGATGTTTGCTTTACGTATCCTAAACAAACTAATTAAAATAATGAGGTATTTATAGACTAATCGTGAAAATTACTTTAATTACTATCACAGTTTTAAATATAGTAAAATAAATAAGTTTATTCCATTGAACTGTCATTGACCTATATAAATAATAGGCTGTTTATTTGCAGTTCAATATATCTTCAGTCGTCAATAAAATATTTTTAAAAGATTCTTTAATTCCCCGTTCCATTGATACTTTTTTCTTCTTGTTGGGAAAACTACTATTGTATAACTTGTATGTCCTAAATTACTGCATTGTTTTTCCATTTTCCAATGTATTGGCTAATGTATCCTTTTAAATTAGAGATGATACCTGGTGTTACCCATAGTTGTTGGGTTTGGTAACACTGTAGTTGTCACTTGTTTCTAGCAATGTGACCGGCTAATGTCTGTCCAACCATCACTTTTCATGCCTTAATTATCTGCACGAGGGCATTTTTACACACTGGAGAGTATAAACTAAATTCTTAGAGATTATGTTTCACCACAGCCAGCCCAATGTCGCGTATCCTAACCCAGAGACTCGACACCGGCTCGGTGCTGATGCAACTCAACTTCACATGATGTTATCAATTCTATGCTATTTGTATATTTTAGTCACTCTTTCCCAACTATGCTCCGCCCGTGTGTCATACCCCGACGCACAAACGGTATTCGTTGATTATACTATCAAACAAGTTCACCGCCTTGCATAGACAGTCCCCCGTCACATAACAATTACCCATGGCTTATGCCGGAAAGCCGCTCTACCAGATGCGGAACCCATTTCTTTAGAAATGCTCTTGTCGCCACAAAAAGATTACCCACGATCTATGTTGACAAGCCGGTACTTCACTTCTCTTCCAAATGTAACCCAACACCGTTCTGCGAAATCAGGTCAAATCCTGAAACGCCATACTACTCTCCCATAGCTATAGATACATGCAGGAAGACATGTTTACTCATGCGGTTTTATCCAACCTCACCGGAACGCATATGTAAGCAATACAAGGTGTCCCTAGTATACACACTATGTTGTTTCTGTGTATATAATGCATGATGGAATGAATATCCAGCAGTTGTATCTTGTGATATTTTCGCGTGCTGTTCGGGACAAGAGATATTCCTTTTCTGACGATGTTATTTGAGTTTATTACTCATACTGGTGTGTACTGATGTCACAAATGTTCACAATATTACACCGGACAGGATAGATAATAGCTCCTATATCTAGTATAATATAAATGTGACACATACCACCTGTTAATTTATATATAAAAAGAACATGGACAATATGCGATTACAACAAGTAGATATTATTTCCCATCATCAACTGTTGTTATTAAGTTATACAGTTGATCACTCCATTATGTGAATTATTACAGCTGTTCTTAGCTCCCGTTGATGTGCTTATAAATCAATCAGTTCTTGTTTGGCCATTAACTTGGGCCTTGACATACCACCTTTTTCTCCTATAGCTATAAAGTCTTGTAATGAAGACATGTTTGCTGAATATGCTCAACTAATCTACTAAGAATATGATGTATCAGTAGCACAAGGTATCAATACTATACAGCCTATGCTGTTTCTGATCATGTAATGAATGATGGTGTGCTTATTTAGAAATTATCCTTGTGACGTTGTTAAATGATATTCACACCAAGAAGTAACCTTTGAGTGAAGTTCTCGTGGTGTCACCATGTTTCTAATATTACACCAGAAAAGATAGATGATACATACTATGAGTGGTATAATATATATATATATGAAGTATAACATCTTAATTTCCACAGCAATGGAATACTAAGAACATATGTGTAACTCACGTGG
Source organism: Cepaea nemoralis (assembly GCA_014155875.1). Taxonomy (NCBI): domain Eukaryota; kingdom Metazoa; phylum Mollusca; class Gastropoda; order Stylommatophora; family Helicidae; genus Cepaea; species Cepaea nemoralis. The sequence continues at coordinate 91,826 of JACEFZ010027205.1, read as the reverse complement.
ATCTTGTTCCCGATCACTGAGAATTACTGTCAAAGAAAACTGTCATTTACTGCCAATATAGTACCTTGCAGTTTTATGGCAGAGGGATCTTTGAGCCTGAGGAATAAAGGCCGCCTGGCTAGTGCAGTCGCCGCGAACTGTACAGGTTAGGATTTTCTTTTTGCCCCCGACAGAAAAAAATTCCGACACCTTACCGAGGGATCGAACCCGGGCCTCCCGAATGAGAGTCCGGCGTCCTAACCTCTCGGTCAGCCGCTCCTCCTCTCATCACTGAGAATTATTCTTGATATATCCAATTACTCCATACATTATCTCAATACTCAGGCTTGTTATTATAAGCTCAACACCTATAATGGAGAAAATGACAAAAACCTGTGGAGAAAGTAACCAAATATCCACTCTAAACAGCCGCACGAAATGATACAAACACAGTCAGACAATTTAACTCGCCTGATGTCTTGTTGCTGCCGCTGTGTTGTGGTCCTTCACTGGTCCGGCATCTTCCTTCCAGTAATTGAGGGTCTTGCGCGTTGATAGTAGACCAAGGCGTGACCTTCAGATAACTCTGTAGGAAAATTCTGGATTTTCTGTAACTTGAGTGGGGAAAAGTTTAGTATACTATCGATTCACTGTGGTGATGTTGTGTTAAAGTTCTGGACTGAATCGGTATGTTGACTTCGATTGTCTACGTTGTTCAATGTTAGTTGAAGACCAAATTTGAACTTCAGAAAAATGTCTTGGAAAAATTCTGATCCTTGAATCCAGATGAAAATAACTTGCTATACTACTGATTGATGATTTCTACTGTTCTCCCCATGTAGTTGTGATCATCTTCGCCGTCTTGAGGTATTTGATTGAAATTTTGGTTGTCCCACAAAGTCGTCCGAATTATCACATTCCCTACTACTTATATGACCGTAGTTATGAGATTTCAGTCAAACTTCAGCCATCATCGTCGTTTTGATATATTGTCTTTGTATGATGAGTTTTGACTGTTGACAGGACTGGCTGTTAGTACTTTGGACACCTGATGATGTGCCGTCGTTGTATTAGTGGGCTCACTTTCTTGACTCTTTTTCCTCTCCATTGTCGAATGTCTTCATGCAATTAATAAATCTTTCTTCCTAGACTCGTTGACAATGAGTTACTGTCATCAGTGAATGCCTTTAAAAGTTTATTTGAAGTTCAAAACTCCACTGTTATCTCAGCCAGGGTCAATATTCGTCAACATTGGTATTTAATTTGCATTGTTGTGTTCAGCGTCGTGGCTTAAATGTTCATATTGTACAAAGATATTTGCACCATGATTTTGATAGCTGAACCTGTTTGTTGACGACTTCATTCAAAATTGCAAATGACGCCCAAGGTGACCTTCTTTGTCCTTTGTTTGAATGTTACCGAATTTTCTTGAAGGTAACTTTTATTTCGGTGCTCCTGCTTTTTTATATTCGAGCTCCCCACTTCCTGCCATGTAGCTTCTTCTTCTTCTTCTTCTTCTTCTTCTTCTTCTTCTTCTTCTTCTTCTTCTTCTTCTTCTTCTTCTTCTTCTTCTTCTTCTTCTTCTTTCGTTCGCTTGAAATATGTCTATAACTGCAGTGCTGTCTCTTGCATGAATTGAACTGTCTTTTTCAGTTCACACAGCGGTCCATAGAGTTTATCCTCCACTGTCGTCTCTCTAGGCCAGAAGGCTTGCCTAGACATGTTATATTTTGGGCAGTCTTGGAGTATGTGCTCTGCTGTCTGCGACGCCAATCCACATGTACACATGGCTGTTTCACCAATCTTGAATTTTGTATACATGTGGTTGCGTAATCTATTGTGCCCTGTTCTGAGGCGCAGAGTAATTACTTGTTCTGGTCTATCCATAATGTGGTAGTCATCTTGAGCAGGTTTTGGTGGCTTTCTGATTGATTTGATCATTCTTTTCTTTTGGTAGTATGTTACAGGCACATCAGGCTGTTCTTCTTTGGCTCCTTCCTTAGCCAATTGATCAGCTCTGTCGTTCCCGGGTATTCCACAGTGGGATGGTATGCACTGTATGGTGACCTTATGCTGACTGCTAAGTTCAGAAAGTAGTGTCCTTAGTACTGGCAATTTCCCAGACAGGAGCGCCTCGAGTACTGATTTTGCATCTGTCAATAGCACCACAGGTTGTGTACCATTGCTGGTATTTAGTAATTTCTCTGTTGCTATCTTGATTGCCTCAATTTAAGCATCGTAGTTATGGCAGTACTTTCCTGTCGGTACTCTAGCTGTGTCCCTGGTATTATTTGGGTATTCTGTGTACACTCCCGCTCCTCCATTTCGAACAGCATTTTGTGCTGACCCATCTGTGTAGACTCGGATCCAGAGGTCCTGTGGGTATTCCTCTCACTTTTGTCTGGATTTGTAATGATAGTCTATGCTCATCTTTCCATGGAGTTCGCTCTGGAATAGTTGTTAGGGGGATAATAACTGTGGGCAGATCGGTGGTTTCTCTGCAGAGTCGTTTGGCCTGGTGGATAAAACTACTTCTTTTCAACCGCCCCATAGCTAGGTTTTCAAATCTGTTCTTCATAGGGTGGCCTGGCAAGCTGAGGAACTTTTCTGCTTGTATTAGCGTTTTCGTATCTCTGCGCTCACTCAGTGCTTGTGTCCTCCCCATCTTCTCCATTTCCACTATAGGGGTTGATCTCATCCCTCCTGTGGTGACTCTAAGTGCTTGATTTTGCACTTTGTCCAGCTCTTGTAGTGTGGTTTTTGCTGCCGAACACCATGCAGTTGACCCGTATTCCAGGTGTGGTCGTATGCTCTGTTGATAAACTTTGCTAAGTATTTTCCCACTGGCTCCCCATGTGGTTCCACTTAGCTTTCTCAGGATGGCTATTTTCCTTCTGGTTTTGCTACTGCTTTGTTGATGTGCTTTCTCCATGTCAGCCTGCCATCAAATGTTACTCCAAGGTATGTTGGTTCTTTATCTTCTCGTAGGGGTGTTCCATTTATCTGAATGGTCCCTGCCTTTTGTTTTGGAGAGAGGGTAAATAGGGTGGTGCTGCACTTGTCAGTGTTTATGCTGACACACCATCTATTTGCCCATGCAACAAATGTATCTACAGCTCTTTGTAGTAATCTGGTGGCCACTGATGCATGTTCATTTGTGCTCCATAGAACCAGGTCATCGGCATACATTGCGGCTTTAATTCCATGCGGTAGATTAGCAACGAGATCATTGATGGAGATTAAAACAAGTGTGTGGGGGACAATACTCCGCCCTGGGGAACTCCGTGACGCAGTAGTACTTTCTTGCTCTTTAGTCCGTCTATCTGTACTCGGGCTCTCCTGTTGTGCAAGTATGCTTTCACCCATTTGTACATTCTTCCATTGACTTTGCAGTTTCTCAGTTTATTCATCAGACCTTCTTTCCAGACTTTGTCTAAGGCTTTCTTCAAATCTATCCATGCCGCAAGCACCAGCTTCTTCTCTTGGAATGCATCCTCAATTTCTTGAGAGAGGTAGGTTGTCTGATCTTCCGTAGAGTAGCACTGCCTAAAGCCAGCCTGCTGTGGCACAAGGATGTTTTTACTTTCAATGTACCACTGCAGTCTGTGATTGATGATGCGCTCCAGTGTTTTGCAGAGACAGCTGGTGAGGCTAATTGGTCTGTAGCTAGAGGCAATGGAACTATCTTTCCCTGATTTTAGGAGGGGTATCATGATTGCTTCTCTCCAGGCTTGTGGAACACTGCCTAAGGTCCAACTGTTATTGAAGATCTGCAACAGCTTTGCTTTGGCCTCTGTTCTTAGGTTCCTGATCATTTCATTGGAGATACCATCAGCTCCTGGTGACTTTCTCATTTTCAGTTTTGATATGGCTAGCTCCAGTTCGCTGATTGTGATGGGTGCCTCCAGAACCTCATGTACTATTTCCTTCTGTCCTGTATGTTGCCGTTTCTCTTGAATCTCTTGTTGTTTCTCTGGACTGATTTTGATATTGTTATCTTGTGCGAATGAGTCCGCAAAATGGTCAGCTGCTTGCTTTCTTGTTAAGATGTTTCCATCTTTATGTAGTGCAATTTTTGAGTTTCTCCCTGTGCCCTCATCGTTAAGTTGTTTTATTAGCTTCCACAATTTCCTTGTGTCTCTTTCAAAGTTCAGAGACTCTGTTTTTTCCTGCCAGCTTTTCCGTCTAGCCTGCAGCTTGGCCCTTTGAAATTTGGCTTTTGCATGCTGGAATTTATTGTGGTGCTCTTGGCTGGGTGTGGCCTCTGCTTGCTTTCTACATACTTCCACATCATTATGCAACTGTTCCAGTTCACTACTCCAGTAGGGTTTATATTGTTTACGGGCTCCTCTTGGTACTGTTTCTCGCGCTGCCTGTAGTATGCATTTCCCAAACTCTTCAACTACTTTATTTATGTCTTTCTCAGTGTTCAGGTTTCTAACCAGTATGCTGGTGCGATGCTTGTACACTGCCCAGTCTGCTTTCTTGTAGTTCCACCTCGAGAGGGTGCTGCTTTCACTTACAAGCTCATTTTCTACAGTTAGAAAGACAGGTCGATGGTCACTGCCACCTAGTTGTTTCCCAACAATTCGTGTAATGTTCCACTCCAGGTCTGGTGAATGAAAAGCCAGGTCAAGGTGTAGTTGTAGAGTGCCATGATCTCGAGTAGAAAGTATGTGGGTCAGACGGCTTGTTAACCAAGATGAATCTATTCTCATCCTGCCAGTCTTCCAGTCTCTCTCCTCTCTGGTCCATGTGATCATAGCCCCAACTCTGCGAGTGGCTGTTGAAATCGCCACACATAATCATTTTTTCTGTTAATGGTAGTGTGTCCAGTGCCTGTGGACGGTCACTTGGACAGTAGTAATTGATCAGATGTAGGTCTGTATAGCCTGTTTTAAGTTTAAGTGTCTGATACTCAGTCCCTTCCATATAGACTTCGATTTGGGAAGCAGTGATGTTATTTTTTACAAGGGTAAGTATCCCACCTTTTCGCCTGTCCTTTCGGTTAGATCGGTAACACTGGTAGCCTCTGATTTTGAAGGCTATATTTTCGTTGAGGTGAGTTTCTTGCAAGCAACATATGCTTACTTTCTCTTTGTCCAGGATGTTTTCTAATTCTACTTTTTTGTTGCTGACTCCCTCCGCATTCCAGTGCATTATTTTAAGTCTTAGTTTAGTATGGCCAGCTGTTCTATTCTCATGTCCCCTGGCTCCACAGGACATCTGAGAAGGACCTCCAGTAGTTGGGGTTGGACCCTTTCGAGACATAGGGCCTGGCACTGCACCTGCCTGGGGGTCCAAAGCAGGGCGAGCACCATAACGTTTAGCAGCAGTCGACATATTCCATTTTGCGTAATTGCGTGGCATCCTGATTTCTGTGGTGCGCCTCCTGGCTGGTTGCCTCCGTCTTCAGCACCTTTCCTTTGCTAGAGCAGACTGTGGTCTCACTCGAGTTTAGATGTGTACACACGCACACACGTGTCTGCACATGCATGTATGTGTATACACATCTAGAGCACACTGGTTATTTTCCGGCGCCAGATACTCGCCGTCGCCCCTTCTCCTTTTAGTTAAAACAGTTCCGCCACGTGAAGGCCAGGAGTTGGACTTTTGCTGCAGAGGTTATGTATTCACGAGCCATTGGGGTATTTAAGCAATGTTGGGCGCTCACCCCAACACTGCGCCCCGGCTACATACAGCAATTTGGAACCTGCCATGTAGCTGATTGCTGGCTCGTCTGTTCAGCCGCAGTGACAGAATTAAGCAGGAACATGTATCACATGAAAATAGCAAACAAGCCAATGTCCTTGCCATTCTTCAGTATTTATTATTGACAATCATCGCCGCACTTCGTAATAATCAATTGCCTACAGGTGCGGGCTGACATGCGATGAATATATAACAATTTAAACAATGTTCAACACTGAAGTATAGTTCTTATACAATTGTTATCTCTAGCGTCAACTTACGGTCTTACTTGCCCTTGACATCGGCCATGTGCCGTTCTCAACTGCCGTTCACTCGGCGCGCTGATTATCGAGCTTGACTGGCTGTACAATTAGCCGCTCGGCTTGTGCGACATACTTTTGCCTCAGGCTGAAGTGTTGTTCCAATCTTGGAGTAATGTCAACTTCATGTCGCTTGGCTTCTGTACTTGTTTTCCCAACTGTCTCCGACGTGGACCCTGGCTAGACTGATTCTGTCCAGCCCTGTCTCGTCCGTGGACCACACAACTAGTGTCACGTGATACGAAACTTCTCCGAGTGACTTCCCTTTGTTCTTCATCATCATCATCTGTTCTCACTATGCCAATTACTCTTCTATGGTAAACATGTTCTTACTCTATCAGTTTACCGCTGTCTACCTCATATCGGTCCATTGCAGGCGGCATGTCTCTTCCTGGCCTTCCTTAAGTTGTTCATGGCCAAAGCCGAATCTGTCTTGAGTTTCCATTTCAACTCCTCAACATACTTGTATGAGGAAACTTCATCATTGGATATCCTGTCCTCTGTCCAAGACCTCAATAAGGCTTCCAGGGGACCTTTAATAGGCCGCCTAAACAGCAAAGTAGCTGGTGGTAGTCCGGTTGACCCATTGGGAACCTCTCAATAAACGAAGAGGGCTGCTGGGATGTACACATCTCACCTATCTGGCTTATCTTGGGCAAGTTTCTGGAGCATGGTCATTAACGTCCCATTGAATCTCTTCACTTGCCCAATTGACTGAGGGTGGTATGGGCTGGTATGAATGTGGTTGGTATGAAATATCCGAAAAACCTCTTCCATCAATTTCCCACAAACTTGGGATTCCGTTAGGATCTGGTTTGGGAATCCCAGCCGCGTGAAGGCCTCCATCAGTGCGTCGGCCACCATCATCGAGTCTGTGGTGGACAACGGTATTTCTTCGGCCCACGTGGAACAGCAATCAACCATCGTAAGTATATACATATTTCTCTTCCTAGTCCTCGGAACAAGGCCAAATATGTCGATGGCGATTCTTTCAAACGGTGAATTCATAATTGGCATATCCCCTAGAACTACCGGCGTTGTCGAATGTTTAGGTACCACTCGCTTGCACTCTGGGCTAGATTTCAAATACCTTCGCACATCTCACGTCATTCCCGGCCAATAGTAGTGGCAGGAAATGCGTTGGAGAGTTACCCCGACACCCATGTGTCAACTGAAAAATATGGTGTGTCTCACATCAAGTAATTGGGATCTATAGTCTTTAGGGACTACTAACTGTACAAAACTGGCGATCCTCCTTCCCGGCTCTACGTGGTTAACAAGAATAAGGGGAACTGCGGTAAAACTTAAAAAGCAATGAATGAATCACTGAAAAACGAGAAGTAGATTGTGAGCTTTACCAAAGCACGACTACAAAAAACAAAATGGACGTTGAGGCCAAAGCCTTAGTCAGCACAGAACAAACAAACAAAAATAGACTAAAAATACACGAAAGACACTACATGAAAGTATAAATTTCACTTATCTCTGTCCTAGCTTGAACGGCTATCCATGGATGGAATAAAAAGGATGTCGTGGTTAACGGGGTCAACTGACTAAAGATCAGTACAGCCAGAAGCTCGGTGATTGGCTAAAACAACCGGTGAGGGAACCCACGCTGGGGGAATGGGGTGCGCACAGGAGAGCGAATGGGAAAATATGGATATGAAGAGCACTGTAGCTAACTCTGTGGCGATGCAACGGATGCAGTTCGCAATTCCGCATGGCAAGTTCGAAACGATGCTGTGGGCGATATGGATGCAGACCAACAAGCGTTTGCTATCCTAAAATAGCACAAGTGACGGTTGTTCAGAACGCAATGAGAAGCGACCCCACGCAAACTAACCGGGAAGTCACAAAAGGCAAAGATAATGCTGGTGTTGACTACTACATCCTGTGAAGGACATGCAACTGGCTTGTAAGTGGACTATAGAATACGGGAATGAGGGGGGGGGGGGGGAAGGGGCTTTATGGACTTAAATGAAACTGTGTTAGACATTGAGGCCGTGAGGGGAGAGTGGACCCAACTGGAAGATAAGACGATTTTCCAATGTCTTGCGATCGCGTTCGCGAGATGTGCACGATTTTATCTCAGTAACACGTATGTCGGCAACCCCACAGTGGTCGGAACTGTTGAAGTGTAGGGGTACCAGTTTCTGGGCACCACTGTTGATATCGGATAAATGTTGTCTAAATCTGTCCGCCAGACGAAGGCCTGTCTCCCCAAGAAACCTCATGTCGCAACGTGTGCAGATGATCGCATAAATAACGTTGCGACTCGTACATGAGAAACCCTCCCGGATGTGGAATATAGTCTTAGAAAAAGTCAGACTTTTGGTCTGAAGGACATGTGGACAAGTCTTACAACGAGATCGAAGACATACAGTCGTACCAGGAAGAGACTTGTGAGATTGGAATAGAGTGCTATGGACCAGCACACCCCTCAGGTTACGACCACCTGTATGCCACAAGTGGGGCCTCTGAGAAGACATCGTGGGTGGCCGGGTCTGTCTGGAGGATGGGTAGATGCCTCATGAGAATATTCTTGGCAGCAATATTATGAGGATGGTAGGTAAGTGAGAGAATAGGTCTATTATTACGCGGTTTCGGTCTGGAAGAGAGAGCATCGGCATGATTAATAGACTGGCAGTGGTAAAGAGCTGTAGACAGAACATTCTCCGGGTAGCCTCGAAGGCGGAAGAAATCCAACATTTTGTGGGTTGTTTGACGGAAGTCGTTATTATCATGACAAAGCCGCCGGAGACGTAACAGTTGTAAGAAAGGAATGGAATCCTTACAAGAGGGATGATGGGAGGAGGTATAGAGAAGGAATGCATGTAAGTCAGTCGGTTTATAGTAAACCGTCGTGCATAGGCCAGCAGAACCTAAGGAAACTGTTATGTCTAAGAAATTAACAGCCGACGAGGAAATAGTGGAGGTGAGTGAGTGGAGGTAAATATGTCATTTGATGTTTGAACGCCCTTTTAAACAGACCCACGCACATACCATACACGCAGCACGCCTGTTAAAATACTAAAAGGACATTGTTTTTGTATACAATTAACGTTATAGTGCAACAATAGTTGGCCGCGTGTGCGGTGTGAAAGAGAACACATGGTGTGTGGAAGGACATTCTTAAGTCAATTTGTTTTTGTGGTTCATACTTTATGCATACCTTTTAAACAGACCTACATAAATACCATACACGCAGCACGCCTGTTAAAATACTAACAGTACAAATGCAGAAGTTTTTTTTTTTTTTTTTTTTTTTTTTGGGGGGGGGGTCTGTCTAAAAAAAAGAATCCTATCCTTTGAAGTACCCAGCATTTACTTTTAGTAGTTTCAGGTTGCCCTTTTTAGATATAGTTCTTTTCCCATCTTTTGGCCCATATACTATATTTCCATATCATCTACTGTATATGTAGAAAATGTTTGTTTGTGTGTGTGCCCTTTATCAGATTCAGATGAAATGCTGTACATTAGTTACTTGAAATAGTTAGTTTAAAATCTAATTTTCTATTTTAGATCAGGGTCCAAAACTAAATCAGTTATGCCACCCAAACGAAAAGCGCTTGGTGGATCTACACCTCAAGCACGAAAGATAAAGGCAATGCGAGCTTCAAGATCAGACGAGCAACGGGAAGCAAGACTGGAAACCAATCGAGTACTCAATGCTCAATCACGTTCATCTGAAACAGGCGAGCAACGGGAAGCTAGACTGGAAACAAATAGAGTACGCACTGCTCGATCCAGACAATCACTGGGCGCTGATTTAAATCTTGGTGCATTTCGTTACGATGCTCATTATGATTACAGTCTTCATCCAAGTGTGGTTATTGGAAAAATTGATAAATTATGCATGCATTGCAGTGCCCTCAAATTTAAGAATGAAACACCAAGAATTTGCTGCATGGGTGGAAAAGTGAAATTGTCAGAATTACATTCACCACCTGAACCATTATCAACGTTGGTATCAGGTGTCACGAGCCAATCGCAACATTTCTTGGCAAACATACGCAAGTACAATTCTTGTTTCCAAATGACATCGTTTGGTGCAACAAATATCGTGCGCGAGAATTACATGCCGAATTTCAAAGATCAAGGGCAAATTTATCATCGCGCAGGATCACTAATACCAATGCCGAATGCAGATCCCAAATATCTTCAAATTTATTTCATGGGAAACACTGGTGAACAAATTGATCAACGATGTCGATTCAATACAGGCACTAAACGAGAAATTGTCGCTGCATTACAAAATTTATTCGATCAACACAACGAATTAATTAGATTGTTCAGAACCGCCCTTGAACAAATGCCATCTAATGACTACAGAGTTGTAGTTAGAGCAGACAAAACACCTGTCGGCCAATACGAAAGACGGTACAATGCACCAACAATAGATGAGGTGGCGATCGTTATAGTTGGCGAAGAATCTAACTCACGTGATATAATTCTTCATCGCAGAAATGGTGATGTTCAGCGAGTCTCAGAAATTCATCACTCATACGACGCATTGCAATATCCGATTATATTTTGGCAGGGGGAAGATTTATATTATATAAATATCAAATTGAGAAATCCACAAACAGATGAGGCAACGAATTAGAAAGTCAGTGCCATGAATTACTATTCATATCGATTGATGATTCGTGAAAACGCTGAAAATCATATCTTGAAATGTCGACAATTGTTCCTTCAATACATTGTCGACATGTATGTGAAAATCGAAAGCGAACGACTCCTCTACATTCGATTATATCAAACCAAGTTGCGTTCCGAAGATTACATTCATTTACGTGATGCAGTTGTTAATGATAGCAATGTTAATCCAAATGAATTGGGGAAAAAGATAATACTCCCGGCCACATTTACAGGGAGTCCACGGCACATGCATGAATACGCACAAGATGCAATGACATATGTGCGCGCATATGGCCGCCCAGATTTGTTTATTACCTTCGCATGCAATCCTACATGGGATGAAATAAAAGAACTTTTGTTAACTGAAAAATCATCATCAGATCACCTTGATATTTCCGCACGTGTGTTCAAACAAAAATTGAAAGCTTTAATGGATTTTATTGTCAAGCATCAAGTTTTTGGAGAGACACGCTGTTGGATGTATTCCATCGAATGGCAAAAAAAGAGGATTGCCACATGCACACATTTTGATTTGGTTGATCCAAAAAGTCACACCAGATCAAATTGATCAAGTCATCTCAGCAGAAATACCAGATGTCGACATTGATCCAGAGTTATTTGAAGTCGTCACCAAAAACATGATTCATGGTCCCTGTGGCTTACTCAATAACAATTCACCTTGCATGTCTGATGGGAAATGCACGAAACGATACCCAAGACATTTACATGCCGAGACAATCACTCGCAATGACGGATATCCACTCTATCGTCGACGCTCAACTGAAGATGGCGGCAAATCTATCACTTTAAAAGTACGAAACAATGATGTTGAAGTCGATAATCGTTGGGTTGTACCGTATTCACCGTTACTCTCGAAAACGTACAAAGCACACATCAATGCCGAGTATTGCAATTCGGTTAAGTCGATCCAGTACATTTGCAAATATGTCAACAAAGGAAGCGATATGGCAGTTTTTTGGAGTGGGAAATGCAATTGCATCTATCGATGAAATAGACAATATCAAGTGGGACGCTACATTAATAGTAATGAAGCAGTATGGCGCATTTTATCATTTCCAATCCATGAACGTCATCCAACAGTTGTTCATTTGGCAGTACACCTTGAAAATGGACAGCGCGTGAACTTCTCAACAGAAAATGCAAGTGAACGAGCATTGTCACCACCATCAACAACGTTAACTGCATTTCTTTTTCATTATGCGGGAATCTTCTTCTTTTCGTTCATCCGGAGTGTTTTTTCAGGATGCGATTGCGGTGTGTCTGTTATGCGCCCTTGGGCCGAAACCCGTAGGCCAACACATCCGACTACAGCGTGCTTTTTTGACCAGGTAGCATTCCTGGGAGACTCACTTTTGTGGTGCCATCTACAAACCAGCTGGCCACGGTTGAACGGTCATCCCTCAAAGGAAGGCAGGGACAGTCCATAGCATTTTCCGCCATCCAAGGTTGCTTCCATAGTTGCAGGGCCGACACATAGCGCCCTGGTTCTGGGCTAACCGAGGGAATCGTCACGTCATGCTCATGGCTGCTTTAAATCCTCACTTCAATATATTGGTCATTTCGTTTGCCCCGGGCCATTCCCGCACAAACCAGACAGGTTTGCAGACGGTATCCACTCAGCGAGTTTTCGGACATGTGCTTGTCGTTGCGCCCGTCAGAGCTGTTCCAGGCAGGACAGACATTCGGAAAACTACCTAGTTAGAGCTGTTCTGAACAAGAGCGGCATTCAGAAACTAGGTAGTCAGAGCTGTTCCTAGCACGAGAGACATTCGGACGAGACATTTCACTCGGACGTAATTGCGTAGTGTCAATCTTTAGTTTGCCACCCGTAGGACGACACTTCAGACTTCCGGCTGGCAATTTTTAATGAGGTTAGCCTTCCTCTGGTTTCGAGGCACGTTAGACTGTTGTGATGTCGCCAACATCTCAGCTGGTCAAGATAGAACGATCAACGACATCGCGGTCGGCCCTCAAGGGAAGGCAGGGGCAGACCATGGGCATTCCCTCGCTATCCAAGGAGGCTTCCATAATTGCAGAGACGGCACATATTGCTCTGAGACTGGGCTCACCCGAGGAGTTGCCACGTCCTTCTCATGGCTGCTTTAGTTCCTCACTTCCATGTGTTGGGCGTCTCGCTTGCCACTGATCGCTCAAGCACACACCAGGAGCGGTCAGACTGCGAGCGACATCCACTCGGTAAGCTTTTGCTTTTGACTTCAGACTACGCAATAGGTTCGCTTGCCGTGCGTTCCATTTCGCGTCATTGAGACGTTCTTCCACTTTTGTCTACACTCTCTAGGAGTTAGATACAGACAGTTTTCGTAACCATTTCCTTCGATTGGGGCACTTTTCTGACTTTTTGTACTCACTCACGAGGTAGGCTACATGTGCTGCCGGCTCAGCACCTTACCTTCGTGCAGCAGTGAACGAGAAACGGCCTGGCCCTCTCATCCGGGAATCTCTCATATCCCCCAGCTGAGAGCCTTCGGACATGTATCAGACCTGAGCATGTAGCTTGCTCAGTATCTCACCTCTATTTTCGGAGGGTGGGTATCGGCCCGGCTCTCAGATCCGAGGGTTTGTGGCTTAGAGCGTTCAGCCTCAACCCTCGACAGAGAGCCTTAGAGTATTGTCCGGACCAAATCTTTTGCCTTCGTGCGCCTGATTTAAACTTCTGACTGTTATCCTAATCTCAGTCTACCCGCAGAGCAGAAGGTTGTGTCTCTCTTAGTCTGGTCCCTATCCCATAAGCTGTCTGATATGTAGTTTTCATCCATCGGCAAGCACATGGGGTCAGAGGGACACACAAGCTCCCCCACCGATTGTGCGGGAATGATATGTTTGCAAAGACACTACTTTATTCTGAAGTGCCAACATACTACACATTGAATGCATCAGCGAAAACGTTTCAACGTCGCAAACAAGGTAAAGCAGTTGAAGGACATACCAATTTATATTCGACTGACGCGTTAGGGCGCCTGTACACTGTTCACCCAAACAATGCAGAATGCTTTTACTTGCGATTACTGTTAATCAACGTACGTGGACCGACATCCTGTCAAGAATTAAGGACAGTAAATGGTCAAGTATGTGCCACTTATCGTGAAACTTGCCAAGAATTACATCTTCTTGAAAACGATGCACACTGGGACACTTCACTCGCTGATGCATCAAATACTGCTCAACCACAGCAAATACGCACGTTATTTGCCATCATATTGACAACTTGCTTTCCATCCAATCCAAAAGATCTTTGGGGAAAATACAAAGACTATATGAGTGAAGACATCCTACGTCGTTTGCGTGCAATGAATCAAAATCCGGACATTCAATTCACACCAAATGTGTATAATGAGGCACTGGTTTCGACTGAGGACAAATGTTTGGCAATCGCTAACAAACCACTGGTACAATTGGGAATGACTGCCCCGGATCGTTCTGCAAACTTTTCTATCGTGATTTCCAACGAAAATCACTCTTTGATGTCGACGAATTGTGTGCATTTGTTCAAACGAATCTTCTGAAATTGGTTCCAGAACAACGTATAGCGTATGAGAGTATTATGCATGCAATTACAAGTCAAACGAGCTGATTGTATTTCCTAGATGTGCCCGGAGGCACAGGCAAAACTTTTCTCATTTCACTTATTTTGGCAACCATACGATCACGACAAAATATTGCTCTGGCTATCGTATCATCTGGAATTGCGACAACTCTTTTGGATGGTGGCCGAACAGCACATTCAGCACTGAAATTGCAGTTGAATATGCACATCACTGAGACACCGACATGCAATATCCGAAAAAATTCTCGAATGGGTAAAGTACTCCAATCATGTCAACTCATTATATGGGACGAATGTACTATGGCACACACAAAAAAAACATTGGAGGCTTTATCGTACACTACAAGATTTCAGAGGAAATGAACAGCTCTTCAGTTGCACACTTATTTTATTGTCTGGTGATTTTCGACAAACTCTACCAGTTATACCACGTTCAACATTCGCTGATGAACTTAATACATGTCTGAAATCATCAGTTTTATGGCGACACGTTCAGAAATTGACTTTGAACACCAATATGCGTGTAAACTACAACATGATGTATCCGCAGAACTTTTCCCAAAACAATTGTTGGATATTGGGAATGGGAAAATGCCATTCAATGAATCCACACAATGTATCACGTTGCCAACAAACTTCTGTAAAATCACAGCAACTATAGGCGAATTAATTGACAAAGTTTTCCCAAATATCGCACAGAATCACAGAAATCATCAATGGCTCAGTGCACGTGTCAATGCCATCGATTGCGAGCTTTCAAAACGAAATACCAGGCGAATCGACAACGTATAAGTCAATAGATTATGTGATGAATAAAGACGAAGTTGTCAATTATCCAACTGAATTCTTAAATTCACTTGATTTGCCAGGCATACCACCGCATGTTTTAACATTGAAAATTAGCGTGCCTATCATTCTTCTACGAAACATCAATCCACCTCGACTTTTCGACTTTGCAACGGTACCCGACTTGCAGTCAAAAAGATGATGAACAATATCATCGAAGCTACAATTTTGAATGGGAAATTTAAAGGAGAAGATGTACTGTTGCCTCGCATCCCAATTATTCCAACAGATATGCCATTCAAATTCAAACGCCTGCAGTTTCTGGTGCGAGTTGCATTTGCCATGATGATCAACAACACACGGGGACAATCGCTACAAGTGTGTGGACTCAATTTGGAAAATCCGTGCTTCACACATGGACAGCTATATGTGGCCTGCTCACGCGTTGGAAAACCTTCGGATTTATTCGTGTACACACCAGACAGAAAAACAAAAAAAATATTGTTTATCAAAAAGCACTACATTAGACATCAAATTTGGTGTTCGGCCATAACTTGAAAATTATACGACAACATCACACAAAAAAATAATCCTAGCATTAAGCGAAATTTTCTACCTGCAACCAATAAATTAGCTGCGAGGGCCCAGGGGCTGAACGCGTACTCTGTACGCTTAGAGAAATGTATTTGAATGTATAATGACTACTTATATGAATTTAATGAGGCGCTCCCCGCCAGAGCTGGGTCAGCTGGGTCAGTTAGTATTATCATAAAAGTTATTAATTATATTATTTCACATGAATATTTTTATTTTCATATTAATAATCTGGGTTACACCTACTAGATATATACAAGATTTTTATGTTATTAGATTTAATTTATTTATGTTAATATATTCCTTCATTAGTATTTATTAACCAGATTTTCGCCTATTTCCCAAAGTTGAAACATGGATACTCTATATGGACACATATCACTGGCGGAATGATAAACTGTCATGGACAACTGTTGGTTGTCAAGTCACGTGACTATCTTTCTGAATCAGTGACGTCCTTGAAAATGTATTCGTGTCCCATTTTGGAATACTCGGGGTTACTCGAGTGATGGAGCAAAGCATTTTCCACTGCCTTCAGTTTGTCACTCCTTGATCTGTCGTATTAACTTCGATATCCTCATTGAGGGGTTCGAACATGACCACACCGAGCCGTTCGGGGCAAGCGGCTGCGGGGGCAGTCGGCGCGACCGGTGGCGGGGGCTGCCGGTGGAGGCCACCTTGGGGCTGGAGGACACACCATGGACCGGAAGTAGGCAACCGGAAGTGACACCGGCAGTACCAATGACAACCGGAAGTGAGCCAGAATTACCCTAAAAATATTCCAGCACATTTTTGAAAATTCTGGTGTCGGTTTATGACGTCACGGATCTGGTGCTAGACTCTGCATGTAGTAAAGTATGACGTCACCAATCTGGTGCTGCACCATATTTAATGTCCCATATGCACTCGAGGTACTACTGTGACATCAGTTCTTGACTAAACTTCTAGCGAACGAAAGAACTCAACTTTTTAGACTAATACCACTAATGGCGTTGTGCATGCGCCGAGAGCAATTTTTGCTGAGACTTCTGGGTCATCGCTGGAGCTCGTGCTTTGTGCGATGCTCTTGGTAGGCGGTTTGTTATTTCGATGAGAGGAATATCTAGACAGGGGAAAACCGAATGCAATGAGATAATTTAAAGAAGAGAGGGTACTTTTGCCTTAATTCACCCCAAACAAACGGAATCCCAGGGTATGACGTCACATCCAGGGGTTCCCTGTGTTGCGCCGTAGCTCGGTGCGCAATTTTATCGGTGTGCAACAGTTGCTCTCGGCGACATCCCCCCGCCCCAACTGTAACTGGCTAAATGAAATGCTTGTCAACTCTTGAGACCAGCAGTATACGAAAAGAATGATGATGATCTGTCTGTACGGGAGACGCGAGGCCTTGCAGCCATGTGCGCCTTGTCTCAGCGGGAGGATGTCCTGCCGACATACATGGTGAATGTCGTCGTCGCCTTCGGCATCTCCCATCTGTCCTGACGCTCAGTCAGCGATAGCACCATGATGACATGATTATGAGAACAGTGTCTAGCAGAATGTCAGATGCCATGATGCTGCTGCAGAAAAGGCAACGCTACTCTGGCTTGTCGTGGACAGCTGCTGCTGCTGCTGCTGCTGCTGCTGCTGCTACCAGTTCCAGAAAACTCATGATGAGACAGACACACATACACACACACACACTCACACAGAAACGATTGCCAAAGCCCAAAGAAACACTGTGGGGGAAATTGAAACGCACTGACACGCACTGTACCCGAGCACAGAGGAGATTACCGTCAGTGCTAAATATAGCTGGTGACCCTAAATATAGCTGGTGACGTTTGTTTGGGGTGAATTAAGGCAAAAGTACCGAAGAGAGTTTTTAAGTTTAACCGAACACACCAACATTTACCGCCGATCCAACATTTTAAAATCTTAACCGTTCAACCAAAAGCAAATCTGTAACCGGGTGGTAAACGAAACACAATTACCTCAGCCAGCTGTGGACACGGGCACCAGTGTGAGCTTGTGACAGTCCAGACATCCAGCCAGTTTAACACGCTAGGGCACAATAAGAATAACAGGTGTGTTATGATTGATTCTAAGAAATTAATAGGCATGACTATCCTATATAACGTGTTGTGTTGTAGTTAAATGTTTTGTCCAAGAGCACCTTCTTCGAATAGATTTTAGATTAGATAAATTGTATTTGCACGTCCACATGTGACATTTGTAGAGGGAAATGAAAACAAAAATAAAAGAATGATTGCTGAACATGGAGATTGTAACTGTTGTTATTATTAGTAGTAAATTAGCACTAATAAAGACAAGATATGGCGAATCTTTCAACAATGACACAGTAGAAGAAGTAGCAGGTTTCATTATGATTTGGGAGGCACTATTCGCAATGGAATTGCAAATATAAAAAAAATTATATTTGCAATGGAATTGCGAATATAAAAAAATTATATTCGCAATCCATTTGCGGGAAGTAACAAACATGTCACATCGTCTGCTTACTAGTCAATTTTAGTTTGGGCTTTTAAGAAGTCTAAGAAGGTGGTTAATTTAAATAGGAATGTTCACTGTTGCGAGTTTAATTCTGCCGAATTCTCCGTATTTATTAATGAATCACTCTTCTTCTTACATCTTACTTCTGTTCGTTCTTTTGGCATCCCGTTTTATTTTTACATTACGTTAGTCCTGTTTAATTATCAAGAATAATTGTTCAGAACAGGTATCCCCAATACAAATAACGATCTCTACAAATAATTCTGTCCCCAGGCAAGTTCAAGAATTGTTAACTTTCGTTTCTGTACACTTACTGTTACCATACCAGGCATCCATGCTTGTTTACGTTACCGTCCTACTATTTATGATTCTCTCAATTTGACACTTTCTATGGCCCCCATTACATCCTATCTGAGTGACTCTGTTCTGGTCCAAGCTGACAGTAATATGCTTCGCCACAGCAAGACATGATTAGGCAATTCAAACACCAGGCTTTCGATTGACTGGCCTCATTAATTAATAAATAAACAAGGAAAAGGAAATGCTACGCATATTATAAAGTGCAGGAAAACCCGGTATATCTGAAGCAGGTGGAAAAGAGAGAGGAGAAAGATAGATAACGAAGACAGTGTGAGAGTCAAAGATATGAGAAAGATGTATTGAAAGACATTAAAGAGTGGTAAAGACAAGAAAGGGAGAGGTGGGAGATCGAGACTTAGAGCGAGCGATAGAGAGAGAGAGAGAGAACTCGTGTTCGGGTGGCTAAGCTCCTTTCCCAAGATAACAAAAGTAGAGGACAGATAAGAACAGAAAGACAAGTGTGCAGGTTCCTGCGGAGCAAGATAAACAACACCTAATACACAAAATCCGTAGAAAACATATGCCTAAAGCGAAATCATCAGACAAGCATTGGTGTCACCTAACTCCTGAAAATGGAAAAAAAAAAAAACGTCACCTGCCGATTTGGGAATCGAACCCGGAGCTCCCGTGCACCAGGCGGAAACACTAACCACTATGCTACTGAGGACACATTAACAGATCAACAAAATATTGTAATGTGGACACACGCATAGGAATAATCACGTGACCTACTTCGATTGCGAATATAATTTTTTTATATTCGCAATTCCATTGCAAATAGTCACTTCGTTATGATTTTCAAATTGAGTATTTGTGGGTAGTCCTATCACGATTTTAAATTTGAGTATTCACTAATTAGACCGCCACAGAAGATAGGCCTTGAAATTCAAAATCTAATGGTACCTCAATGATGCCTGTACTGTCACTTCTAAGTGAAGATATTCACAATTTTGTGAAGGTGAGAAGAGTTGCGATTTCTCATGCTATTCACCCGATAGTGTCGCTCTCCAGTGTGTCCGATTACCTTCACCAGCGGGTGTGCACGTCTTTGCGTGCGAGATTGTCTCAAACGCTCATATGAAAACTGACTTCAAAAATATGTTCCATCATGTTAAATGATTAAAAAATAGTACAAGTATACAAATAAATTATCAGAGTGACTATACACAAAATTTTGTGAGTAGTACGAGCCGCTATACACAAACATTTGTGGCTGGTCACGTGATTATTCGGCTGGTCACGTGATGTCTACTTCCTTTTGACTACATAATTAATGTTTGTGAAACTATCTTTGTGTTCTTGGTAGTGTAGTGGTTAGTATCTCCGCCTGTCACGCGGACGACTGGGGTTCGACTCCCCGCTATAAATTTATTTTTTTTTTAAATTTTTAATCAGTCAATCAGGTGCCATCTTCACAGTGAACGTTGGCTGCAATGGATCTCCAACACTGTCCTTTGCCTCGGCTGTACATTCTGTCAGGCTAATGTTCATCCATCTCTTGATGTTATCTTCCCACTTGTATCGTTGTCTACCTCTTGCTCGCTTGCCCTCAACCTTGCCCTCCAGTATGGTTTTTATAAGAGTATCATGTCTTTTAACAATAACATGGCTGAAATATTTCACTTGCCTCCTCTTTATTTCTTCCGTCAACTCTCTCTCTTCATTCCCAGTTTTTCTAGGACCTCTGCATTTGATTGTTTTTGTTTCCATGAAATACAACATATTCGTCTGTATATCCATCATCTCCAGGGCTTCTAAGTGACTTTCTAGTTGCTTGTTTTAGGAACTAAAATATAGAACTGAGAAACTCAAAGCATCTGATTAAAGTGTGATCTATGGATCTGCGGTAGCTGCCGGGTGGGGGGGGGGGGGGCGCATCCCCCAGGCAGCGACACTGTGATCGAGTGTCGGATGAATCCAATAGATGTCTTTGTTTAACATGAATTTTATTTGTCCAAATAAAATATCACTACGCAGAGTGTATCCTTGTCGACAAATATTGTCTTTGTGAGGTTGAAGAAAAAGAACTTGCAAATAAAAAAAAGACAGACGAGAAGAGAAGAGAGAATAATAGAGTTCTCTTCAAATTTTTGTGAATAACGGCTCATACTATTCACAAAATTTTTTGTATAGCTTCTCCCATAAATTATTATTAATCTTCAAAATTGCGTTCACTTTAATTTTAGTAGTGCAAGTTGCACTATATTCGTTGAAGTTGAAATATATTCTTATTTATATAAAAGGAGACGATGATTTCAACCAATCACTGTGCATGGAATATTAGGCAAACCTTTCCTGGAAAACCCAGGATGACGTGTCTTATTGTCACGTGAGATTTGAATGAATGAATGATGTCAAAAGAATGCATAATATGAACTCTAGTGAATTGGGAGACACAGTGAATAATGGCGGAATGACTCCGTATATCATTTCTGCTTTCATTTCCGGTCATGGCACGATGGTACTCACTAGTATTTGACTATTTACTAACGAATGAAATAGAAATTGGGATGCAGAGTACTGTTTCCAAGGCACCAGGGCCAGGTTCTAGACTGGCCAAGACCTACTAACACGTCCTAACCATGTGTCCTGGGCAACAGGTCCCTTCAGGGTCCCGGCTAACATAGTACAATCGCTGATTCTTTTGAAGTCAGAGAGTATCTGCCCGCATGGCGAGGAACCACCAGTCTGCACACCAATAAGCCAGACATGGGACAACGGATACTCACGCATACCTCAGTCCGGTATGACATAACACTGATGTTGGACAACAGGATGTCTTCATGCGACATACAGGACTTCGCGCTGGAGTTCACAGCAAGCAAATAGAAATTGAGGTTATTGTCAAAAACCTGAAAAGACAAAAAAAGACGGTAAAATTACTGATGCAGAAGATGCTGGCTCTAATGATGTATGCCCAACTTGTGAGGAAGTAGATTCGTCTGGAAGACTCTTGAAAATGATAGGTAATGGCTGCAGGAAGAGAGTAGTCAGTTATGTCCAAAATCTAGTTAACATGCGTCTTTTATCATTAACTAATTTCTTAAATTACTACAAGCTAGTACATAGACTTTCCTCATTGATGTTCTTCCCTGGATCATTCGTCTCCACGGTAGTTTTGGTTCCAAATGTTGCTGTATGTAGCCAGGGGGCAGTGTTGGGGTGAGCGCCCAACCTTGCTTAAATACCCCAATGGCTCGTGAATACATAACCTCTGCAGCAAAAGTCAAAGTCCTGGCCTTCACGTGGCGGAACTGTTTTAACTAACAGGAGAAGGGGTGACTGCGAGTTTCTGGCGCCGAAAAATAACCAGTATGCTCTAGATGTGTATGCACATATATGCATGCGCAGAAACGTGTGTGCACGCGTACACATCTAAACTTGAGTGAGACCACAAGCAAAGGCAAGGTGCTGAAGACAGAGACAACCAACCAGGAGGCGCACCACAGAAATCAGGATGCCACGCAATTACGCAAAATGGAATATGTTGACTACTGCTAATTGTTATGGTGCTCGCCCTTCTTTGGACCCCTAGGCAGGTGCAGTGCCGGGCCCTATGCCACAAAAGGGTCCAACCAAAACTACTGGAGGTCCTTCTCAGATGTCCTGTGGAGCCAGGGGACCTGAGAATAGAACAGCTGGCCATACGAAACAAAGACTTGAACTAAAAAAGACAGTTAAATTCATACAAGAGACGACATTGCAGTTATAGACATATTTCAAGTGAACGAAAGAAGAAGAAAAACACAATGATATTGACTTTTCTTAACACATCAGGTACAGAACAACGATCCACAAGGAGCAACCGAGCAAGGTACCATTTCTGTAGAGGATATTCTTCTTTGAACACAGACAGATAGGATCTGAGATGATCAGCGGGCCTTAGAGATTATATCTTTATTTATGTAATGAGACATTTGTATAAAATGGATTTCTCCTGTATGCATTTAAACATTTATGAATCATTTATTAGATAGTCTTTAAAAAATCAGGTATGATGTTGCCATGAAAATTCATTTTCTGAGTATTTTAAATACTATTTATTATGGGGTCCATGTAGACAAATGTCTTCAACAGACCAAATTGTTGGTATTGCAGTCACCGCTTTTAACCACACTAGTTCCGAGACTTGTCCCACACTAGGTTGTGACAATTTCACACGAGCATGAGGCCTTTTCGGCTGCCTCAGACAGTTGTTTCCGGGCACGGGCTCTTCATCGTCCTTTCATGCCCATTCACTTCAGCACATCAAACACAGAGTGGGAGACAAGACCTCTTGTGTCTACCTCAACGGCGAACAGCATGACGGTGTATTCCTCCCGCCTAAGACTTGTGACCATGTCATCATACTTCGCTAACTTGAACACGTGTTGCTCCTCAATATTGGACTCGTAAGGAACGGGGTCTATGTAGACAAATGTCTCCAACAGACACTGCCATTGATGCACTGTCGAGAGATGCAATAATACTAGACACAATGGTTGCAGATTTAATAAATACTCATTTTTTTTAATGTGAAATAAATTATACGTACTGCTACCATGCAAGATTGACTCAAACGGGTCATAGACGGATATGAAAATGGATTTCAGAAACAATGCTCAGTCATTTTAAATTATAAAAAATAATAAAAGTCTGCAGATGTATTATTAATAAAGTTTAAACTTATATTCTCTTTAACTTTAGTAGTTCAGATTGGACGTTGTAAGTGTATAAATTATACACGCAAGTCCGACTGATATTCACGGTGCAGCGCCGCCATGGATTTCCAATGGCAAACATATCCGCAGAAATATTTTTTTTGTACCACATATCAAGCGATAAACATGATGAAACTCTCTGAATAAATGTAAAATTGCATGCAGAATTTGAAAATCCATATAAAAACATGGCAATATTAATTAATCAAACTTAAAATAAATTATATGTTCGATTGATATGCGTGATGTGGCACCGCCATTGATTTTGAATGGCAAATACATGTCTGAATAAATGCAAAATTGCATGCAGAATTCGACACTCCCTATAAAAACATGGCAATATTAATCAATCAACCTCTAATAAATAAACTTACTAACCGTATGAAGTTAAGATGGTGTTGATGATTATCATGTGTTATTTGAAGGTATCCAAACAGAAACATGACAAGCACTGTCATAGACCAAGTTTTCAGGACACACTGAATCCTTGTGCGCATGCGCAAAATATATTTTGCCATCTTGATTTGTTTACCATGGTTACCTGAAAATGCTAGTAGAAGTTTCTTTTTCAGCCATCAATGTGTGCTGTGCAACTGTTCCTACATTGTTCAACAATAAATAGTATAGTAGTAACAGGTTCTATCATGATTTTAAAATTGAGTATTTGCTAATGAGACAACCACATAAAGATAGGCTTTGAAAAACCAAATCTAATGGTACCCCAATGATGCCTGTATATCAATTCTAAGTGGAGATATTCACATTTGAGTGTTGGTATCTCCGTTGTTTCATGATTTCCTTAACTTTAGAGCTCTTCAGTGTGTCCATTTATCTCTACCTAGCAAGATTGTCTCAAATGTGTCACACCTGACTTCAAAAATATATTCCGTCATATTAAATGATGAAAAAATAGTGCAAGTATACAAATAAATTATTATTAATCTTTCAAATTGTATTCTCTTTAAATTTAGTAGTTCAAATTGCACATTTTGAGTGTTACAAAGTGTACATGCCAGTCCGATCGATATGCGCGGCTGTCATTTTGCCATTCACAAAGGTACATGATCGCAACATCTTCGCAGAAAATTGTTTTCAGCAACAATTCGGGCAAGTTCAGTGATGAAACTTTCCAAATATATGTAAACTTGGATGCAGAATTTGGAAATCCATCTAAAATTAATGGTTTTCCATTAACAGCGCCAGAAAAAAAAAATTTATTACAGTAAGTATGCCAAATAATTGTTATTTATTTAAAAGCCATGATAATTTCAAGCAATCGCTGCCGAATATTAGACTAACTTTTTCTGGAGAACCTAAGATGGTATCTGTTATTGTCATATGATATTTGAATGAATGAATGACGCCGAAGACATGAGTGGTCTTTACATAGCAATGTTTTTGCCAACACAATGCATTATTAAGTGGTGGCGCAGTATATCACTTCTGGTTTAATTTTGGTCGTGGCACTGTCAAACCCCCTAATAGTAGTAGTATAGCTTCTTCTGCAGTGATTATGGCTGCTGTAGTAGTATAGCTTCTTCTGCAGTGATTATGGCTGCTGTAGTAGTATAGCTTCTTCTGCAGTGATTATGGCTGCTGTAGTAGTATAGCTTCTTCTGCAGTGATTATGGCTGCTGTAGTAGTATAGCTTCTTCTGCAGTGATTATGGCTGCTATGCTATGCAGTCTATTCCAAAAGTAAAATTAAGCCATCTGGTATCTTCAGCAGCCATCACACTGAGACTGTGATTGTGTGCACATTGCTGTGCAGCATAGGCATTTGAGGCTCTTTAGTAAACTTAATATTTGTCTTTTTAATTTTGAAACCTGGACCATCAAACAGATCTTGGAAAATGCAATTAGGTAATAATTATTTATTGATAGTACCTCATTTGAGATTCTAGGTCAGTTCTAAGTTGAAATATGTCTGTGTGTAAGTGTTACTAATCAGAAAAATGCTGAATAGGCAGTTTTGTAACTATAACTTTCATCACTTTAATCACTGTAACTTTTATGTTTGTGAACACACACCTTAGCAACTACATACCACTGTGTTGGTGACAAAATTTTCTTCTTCTTCTTCTTCTTCTTCTTCTTCTTCTTCTTCTTCTTCTTCTTCTTCTTCTTCTTCTTCTTCTTCTTCTTCTTCTTCTTCTTCTTCTTCTTCTTCTTCAGCATTCCAAGCCATTGAGGTTCTTTGCTGCAGATACAATCCGTCTCCATTCGTCTCTCTGGTTGACCTTCTCTTGCCAGTCGTTGATTCCAAGTGCTTGTAGATCTGTATGTATGTTATCTCTCCACCATCTTCTTGGTCTACCTCGGGGTCTATGGTCATTTATTTCCTGAGTGTAAGCGAGTTTTGTTTCCCTATTGTCTTCCATTCTTTCTATATGCCCCAGCCATTGTAGTCTATTAGCCTTCATGATACCAGTGATTAGCGGGGACTTAAACAGATCATAAATGTCTTTGTTACTTCTTATTTTCCACTCTCCACTTTGTGTATCCCTAATGGGTCCAAAGATGCGTCTTAAAACTTTGTTCTCAAAGGTTTGTAACAAGGCTTCGTCTCCTTTCGTTGTACTCCAGGTTTCAGAGCCATACAGCACAACTGGTCTGATCAGTGTTTTGTATATTGTGATTTTGGTGTTACGAGATAGCGCATTTGAT
This sequence comes from Cepaea nemoralis, assembly GCA_014155875.1. Lineage (NCBI taxonomy): Eukaryota > Metazoa > Mollusca > Gastropoda > Stylommatophora > Helicidae > Cepaea > Cepaea nemoralis. Next base: position 66,010 of record JACEFZ010027205.1, on the reverse strand, counting down.
TTTAGTAGATGTTGTAGTGCATAGTATATCTTATTTCCAGAATTGATTCTAGTTTGTATTTCTTCCCTTATGATGTTGGAGCAGTTGAAGATTGTACCCAGGTATTTGTATGTTTCCGTTCTGTTAATGGTCATATTATCTATTTGTATGTGGCCAGAGTTTTTAGCCATTCCTTCTCTTGAAATTACCATTTATTCTGTCTTATCTTGGTTGATAACCAGCCCCATCTGTTGGGCTTTTTCCTTTAAGTGAGTCAATATTTCCAATGTCTTTTGTTCATTTTCCCCTATAATATCTATATCATCTGCATAACCAAGCAGCTTGGATGTTCCTCCAATATCACATTCCTCCTTTATCTTCCTTACAACTTTCTCTAGAACTAGTTTGAAGAGTAGCGGCGATAGTGCATCACCCTGTTTCAAGCCAGATGTTATTTGGAAGGGGTCTGATTTCCTGCCTTTATATGTTACTATATTATAAGTATCTTCCATGCATAGTCTGGTCATGTTGATTTAACTTCATTGGTATTCCAATTCCTGCATAGCATTCCATAGACTATTCCTATGGACACTATCATAAGCCTTTTTAAAATCCACAAAAATGTTATGGAGATCTCTTTTATATTCCCAATTTTTCTTGGCTAATTGTCGTAAGATAAATATCTGATTTATTATTGATCTGTTTTGTCTAAAACCCGCCTGGTAGTCACCTAATATGTCTTCTGAATATGGTTTTAGTCTAGTTAGTAATACAATGTAAAGACAAAATCTAATCAAATAAATTACTATTTTTGAAATATTGTGTTAACGATATTAAAAATAGCTGTTAATTGTATAACTATATCAGTGTAATGTAACAAGTTTTTACAAATAAAAAAACTTTATGCCATGGAATTCATAGGATTTTTTTTTTGGGGGGGGGGGGGGGGGGTTAGTTCAATCAATCATATGCCATGCCGGAAAGCATGGATGGTCATGACTCGCCATTTCACTCGATCACCAGAGTCGTGGATCAGCTCAGTGTCCCTGTCTCGTCCATGCCAGGTGGCCAAGCCATCCAGGTATTTTCCTGTTGGTCTGTTCCCTTTGATCTTGCCAGTTGTCACTAAGTTCTCCAATTCATTTCTTCTCATAACATGTCCAAAACATTTGGACTGTCTACGACTAATTTCTCTAATCAATTTACGATTTTCATTTGTCTCCTGTGGTACTTGGTCATTGGTTTTTTTGTCTGTCCATGGTATTCTTTGCATTTTCCTCAGAAACCACATTTCCACAGCCATCTTACAAATACTTTTCGTAATTTTCAATTCATTATTTTGGAATTTAATTCATTATTTTGGAATTTCATTTAATTTCTTCATGCCGACAATTATTTCACTTTCACAGTTTCGATTACACATGACAACATCATATTTACAATTAATAAAATACCCTACACATGAACATTGGGAGACGAGTTTGTAAAGTAAGGTGATAACAAGATTGTATAAGATGATTACAGTTAGATTGTATTGTAAGGTGATGATAAATGTTTTTGCAGATTCACTTTTCTCTCCCATCAATGACACTGGTACTCCAAGAGAAACTGTGTTGAGGAACTGTACAAGCATGGAAGAGTTTCATGAAATAACAACTGTGAAACAGGAACTGAAATGTGAGGTGAGTTTACTGTTGTGTCTACAACATCTAGTTTACATTTCTATGCCCAGCTGTGTAAATGTAAGAGAACTGTGCACTTGTTCTAGCTGTCCCACTGTTATCCCTCAATGTCCACACATCCTAGGTGTCCCACTGTATTATAATGTTATAAGAGAACTGATTACTTGTTCTTGGTGTCCCACTGTATTATAATGTTATAAGAGAACTGATTTGTGTCCCACTGTATTATAATCAGTTATCAGTTGAGGTATCTTCGTTGCACTCCGGACATGTCCATAGGTGCTCAGATCCTCCCCCCAGCATATTCATCAGCGTCCGGTGGCTAATAGTGCCAGTTCTGTGTTGGTTGACGAGGCGCTTTGTTTTCCCGATGTACCTCTCGCGTCTGGCTGTGCCGATTCTTACTCCCAGGTCTTTCATCCTGGACAGCGATGTGGAATCACTGACATCAAAGTCCTCTGTTCTCGCCATATCTTTAAGGACGTTAACATCGGCACGATCCATGGGCTGGCCATCTACAGGGGGTGCAGAGCCAGCCAGTTTGTCAGCTCGTTCATTTCCCTCGACTCCCGCATGTCCCGGGACGAAGATGAAGGTGACTTTACGGACAACAGACTTCCGCACGATTCAGTCCACTGTCTACGTACAGATCCAGCTTCGACCTTCTGAATCATGCTCATTGAATCACTTAGTACACACACGTTGGTATAATGCTGTGATTCCAGCCATATGAAAGCCTGTGTAACTGCCATCACCTCCATCGTCATGCTGCTCGTGGTCATAGATTGGGCACCACTGGATTCTTGAACGGTTCGGCCTGCTGAACGGGCTGTAAATGCCCACGCACTTCTCTGCTGCTTTACAACCTCTCGCGTCTGGAGGACGCCCTGGCATCTGCTGCCCTAATCTGTCTGAATGATGGGAAGGTCACTAGAATAGCCACTCGACCAGGTGAATCTGACAGCGTCATTGACTTGGCTCTGGTGTCGCCCACCATCGCACCAAGGTACCGGTGGGGCACACTGGGATACCACGATAGTGACCACTACCCTTGTGTCATCCTGATCAAGAAAGACGGGGCCATGAGTCAAAGAAACAAGACAAATGCCTTCCCGTACGACAACACTGGTCAAGACGCCATAAGCAAGATCAGAAGAAAAAAACTAACTTCCTCCCGCAGGAGACAAGAAAGATGGTTGCAGCCACCATGGTGGAATGGAGAGGTCGAGAAGGCATGGCTGGGAAAGAGGCAGGCTGTCAAAGACTGGCAAAAGGCCGGAAAGGCTAACATGCCACAGGTTGAGTTGGCGAACCTGAAGACTGAGGTCGATAGGACGACGACTTTATTCAAATCCTGCGCCAAACATGCCAAGGCCGAGAAATGGGATGAGTTCTGCAGGAAGGTGTGCTCCGAGCGATCTCTTACGACATTCTGGCACCTCCACAAGAGCATGAACGGTGCTGCACAACGTAGGGGTATTCCAGACTTTCAAGGCACAGACCTGGCATGGAAAAAGTTGGATGCGGATAAAGGTAAGGCCCTTCTTGCACGCTACATAGAACAGACTGACCAGAAAGACGAGCCCGCCAGACAGAGGACCACAACGACACTCTCTCAGTTGTGCGAGGGGGTCGGGACAGACGAAGAATGGACAATCACAGCTGAGACATTGCGTGCGATGCTCAAGAAATCACCTAACACCGCCCCAGGCCCAGACGGCATCCGATATGGTGACCTACTGGTGATATCAGATGATGACATGGAATGTATTATAATGTTATAAGAGAACTGATTACTTGTTCTTAGTGTCCCACTGTATTATAATGTTATAAGAGAACTGATTTGTGTCCCACTGTATTATAATGTTATAAGAGAACTGATTACTTGTTCTTGGTGTCCCACTGTATTATAATGTTATATAGAGAACTGATTACTTGTTCTTAGTGTCCCACTGTATTATAATGTTATATGAGAACTGATTACTTGTTCTTGGTGTCCCACTGTATTATAATGTTATATGAGAACTGATTACTTGTTCTTGGTGTCCCACTGTATTATAATGTTATGAGGGAATTTATTGATGATCCACTCTATTTTGAAGTGTAAAAGAATTGATTGTTTCTCCTGGGTGCAAGCATTCTATCACAAAATTACAACAGAACTGATCATTTGTTTCTTGAAATCCCACTCTGGAGTATATTAACATAGCATGATTTATTTTTCAGACCTCAAGCAGCACCCAATCATGGTTTCCATTTAAGGCTGAAATAGTGAAGTTGGAACCAATCTGTCATGTGAGTTCATTTTGTTTTGTTTCATTCTTCAGAAATTATTACATTGGCAATGCTTTGAACTATATGATGTGAGCATTCATTTGTGTGGAAACACAGAACATGTCATTGGTGTAGTTTGCCGTGACATGTTCCTCCTTGCTGCATTGTCCAGTTGTCATTGTGGAGACAGATGTTCCTCCATGCTACATTGTCCAACTGACTAGTTCAGAGGTAGAATAAAACTAAACATAATTGAGGAACCAGTTCCTTTTTCTCAGGAACCAGTATTTTACAGATACTGACTAAAATAATGAGTAGTGTCTTTTTAGCAGTTTAACCGTAGCTATATAGGGGACCGCCCGTGGCAGTAGCATGTTGTCCAAAAACAGGCCCCAGCTGTATTATAGCATTGTTTGGATGATACTGCATATCAAGTATCAGCTATATTATAGCATTGTTTGGATGATACTGCATATCAAGTATCAGCTATATTATAGCATTGTTTACATGATACTACATATCAAGTATCAGCTATATTATAGCATTGTTTAGATGATACTACATATCAAGTATCAGCTATATTATAGCATTGTTTAGATGATACTACGTGTCAAGTATCAGGCATAAGAGGGGGTACCCCAACCCCCAGAGTGCCCTGATATGCCAGCATGATACCTTATTAGAGTTACGCCACCCACCATCATACCAAGATGAAATATTGTGAGTGGCTCACGACCCCTAGGTTCATGGTTCGGTGTAGAAAAACATGCAGGAGTGATTACTGTTATAAACACGTGAAACAACAAAAACAGGGAAGGGATACATTTGAGTGTCTGATGTGCAGCACTGGCATAAAACAGACATTTGTATGCCGTGTAGGACTGCTTTACGGGCATGATTGGAGGCCGAGGCAGGTCAGACATGTGCGGCCGAGGAGGAGGAGGAAGATTTTCTGGTCCCCTGAAGAGGTGGTGTGGGCCAATTCAGAGGAGGAGTGGGCTATGGCAGGAGCTTTTCTCAAGAGCCAGCATTTTGCAGATGCAGACTACAAGACATTATTGAAAATTCAGGCGCCAGTTAAAAATGTTCAGCACCATGGTGACCAGACACCTGGATTTGTCTACCCCTGGTCAAGGATCTGATATTTAACTCTTCCCTTGTCTCTCTAGTATAACAGCCAGTCCCCTTTTGCTAGACCAGTATGTTCCCCATAGCTAATAACAAATGCCACATCATTCATTAATATTAGTGACTCATGTAGTATTGATTTTTGCATTTTTACATGCCTTTATAATGCATATCTTTTATATTGTTATTGTTCTCAGTTAACCTCGAATGATGTGTGGATGAAATAATGTATGAAAGAGGGTGATAGAAGGGCAGAATGTTAGATGGGCCTGCGTGCCCAGTTCTTCATCTCATCTCATCATGTTTCTCTTGAACCTTGCGGTGTCAAGGTGAAGTATAAACATGAGAGTGCCCGATTCTTAACCCTTTGAAAATAAAGTTTGTTTGTTCATTCTTTTCCCTCCATCTGTCCTGTTGTTGTGCCTGCCCTCCAACTGCTCTTGTGACATGTCCACAGAATGTAAATTGTCAATTTCTGATACAACAAACCAGTTCTAATCATGAGTTTGTTTATTTCAAGATGACTTCATTACTCTGTTATCTGTCAGTGGTTTTCTTGGCAATCTTTTCCATAACCATTCTCTAAGTGTTTTCTTACTAACTTGCTCAGTGTATTTAATTCCCTTCCACCAAGTAGGACACTTTATTTAAATCTACAGATTGTAGCCTTCTGGCATCTGAAGATGCAGCTTGTGATGAAGGGGAGCTCAACTATATAGACGTGAGGCTAAGCAGCCATGGGCAGGATGTGGAGATTTCTTGGGTGGGCCCAGTACCAGAGCATGTTGTGTCAGTTCTGCAAATATGGACGCCTCCTTGGTTGGTGGAAAATGCTCATGATCTGCCCTGCCTTCATTTGAGGGCTAACCAGCATGCATACAGCTGTTTTGGACAAGTCTGTTAGGGAACCACCAATTGATGGAGGGACAAGGATGATGTCACAATTCTTGAGGTCGTGGAATGTTCTATGAAAGTAACCTATAAATAACCCGACCAACAAATTCTGGGAAGGTGCAAATATCACAGCTCCATTGTAAACAGGCACAATACTATTATGTCCAAAACAAAAAATATCCAGTCAGTGAAGAACAACAAGAAACAGCAACACAAGAAAATGGCAAACTAAGACTATTTATCCACACCTATAAATCTATGCTCCAGTTGTTTTGTTGATAATAATTGACTTGAAATGTTGTCTCCAGAGCAGTCTGTGTATTTCCATTCTGTATCACCATTACAAATGTTGATGATACTTACTTACTGGTTCTAATTTGTTGCATGATGGAGCTATTCTTACACTGTCAGGGTCTATAAAATATATATTTCTTATCCAAACACCCTCAGGCTGGTGATAACAGCTCAGAAGATCAAACTTGCAATGTTGGGACGAGTGACCACATGGATACAACAAGTGTACATCATGAAGATTTCAAACTACTGTATTTGTGTGGAGACAAACAAGGTGGTGATATATCCACAATCAGGTATCAGTTTAACAAATCTGTTATAACTACATGTAGTGCATAACAACAACCAAAGTCAATTGCTGATTTATATAAAGAGACAGAATAGTTAGTAGAAAGTTAGTGGCAAATATCAATATCATAAAAAATCATACATAATCATAATCAAAATCATACATAAATAGTGAGTCAGGTCTTAGTCAGATATGACTGAGCTACCGTATGACAGTAGACGGTACTACCTGCTTTCTGTCAGCGTCGAATGTTGGGCGGCGCTTACTAAACCCGACACCCCACATTGTGCCAACGGCTTCGGGCGGAAGAGCGCAATTGGGAGGGTACTAGCCTTATCCTGGTGCTAGGAAATGCAACCCAAAGACAAAATAAGTCATGGCAGGGCAGACCAGGCCCTAAGCCTTGGTTGGCAGCTGGTCTAGGATTGAAGCTCCGACAGGTGGACAGTTAGAGCATTGCTTTGCTGATCCGGCAGCTTCTGCAGCTTGTCTTGTTCCAGATTATAGGTGTCAACTTTCCTCTGGAGTGAACTAGGCAGGCCGAGAGAGGGATCATGCTGCATGGGCAACACATGGTTCTCTTATTTTAGCCCAGGCTTTGTGCTATGGAGAGGCAATAACTCCATCCCTGGTCTTAACCGGTCTCGGAATCAAAGCGAGAGGCAACTGTTACGGGTTATAAGTCCTTGTCAGTTGGCGTAGACATGGAGGCGCCACGCGTTGCCTCTGACGGTGGAGACACCTACAGGTGTCACTGATCAGCTACCGCCCGCCTCAAGCTGGGCAGCCCCCAGCCAATTGGGTGCTGATCCGCCACAGCCTGCCTGCTTCAATGGGTGCTTGGGGCTAGGACAAAATCTGAATCACAGGCTGTAAAACCAATGCACCAGGTACTAATAAAAAGAATAGAAACCTCAAGCTACGGCTTGCAACCTGGAACGTGAGAACCATGTGTCCAGGATTTTCCACTGACTTGACAAATATTGACGATGTGAGAAAAACGGCTTGTGATTGATGCTGAACTCAATCGTCTTAACATTGATATTGCTGGCCTGCAGGAGACTCGCCTCGCTGAGGAAGGGTCACTCAGGGAAACAATTACACCTTTTTTTTGGAAGGAAGAGGGCAGGCAGAAAAAAGGCAACATGGTGTGGGCTTTGCAGTGAAGAATTCGCTACTGGGAATGATTGATATCCCAGCTGGAGGTAATGAAAGATTATTATCACTGCGCTTGGCAACCTCTTGTGGATTTGCCACCATTCTCACTGCATATGCACCGACACTCGCTTCCTCTGATTATGTGAAGGATATGTTCTATGAGCAGCTAGACTCTGCGATCAAGGCAGTTCCAAAATCCGACTACATTTATATGCTCGGTGATTCAATGCTCGTGTGGGCAAGGACTCGAGTTCATGGCCAGTGTGCCTTGGAAAATACATCGGTCGCATGAATGATAATGGGCAAGGCTGCTGGAGCATTGCACTAGAAATGACCTATGTATTACAAACTCCTTTTTTAAAACAAAAGAGATGCATAAGGTCACATGGAAACATCCAAGATCCAGCCATTGGCATCAGCTGGACTTCATTATCTACACGGAGACAACATCTGAAACCATTAATCATTAACTCGAAGTTACCACAGTGCTGACTGTGATACAGATCATCTTTTGATTGTTGCAAGGGTTAGACTGAGACAAAGAGAATCTGCACAGCTAAACACAAGTCTAGCCCCAGGATTAATATACTAACACTCACGATCTGGAAAGTGCTTTAATTTCAACAGGCAACTTGAATACTCTTTCAATGATACATCAGAAAATTGTATAGTAAATGAATGAAGGAGTAAACTTAAGGAAAACTATTGATAAAACAGCGGTAGGGGTTTACGGCACTGTGATCATAAGAGGCAGGACTGGTTTGCAGCAAACAGCAGATACTGCAGCCCTTGATTGATAAAAAGAAGATAGCTCTTTAAGGCAATGCTAACCTTAAAAATTTAATTCCATAATACTTAATTATATGTTCTTTTATGGGATAGTGTTTGATATTAAAGACTGCTGATCGATAAATATGTCAAATTGACTTTGTACTTAACGATGCTATGGAAACAAGATAAACAGCGGCCATCTTGAATTAATGTACCTCTAAAACATTTATTTTTTAATGTACAGGCTAAATTCTTTGTTTTATGTGTAAATAAATAGACCCTTTACAAGTTAGTAGAAAATTTAATGATATCTCTTTGCAGTTTTCTTTTCAAAATGTGAAAATGGTAATGACATTTTTCATGACATTTTTTTTTTTTTTTAGTGTAGCACAAAAACTAAATGTAAGTTTTCAGATTAATCTACTCACAGTGTAAGTGATATAAAGAAATATATCTGCAAAGTGTGAGTGAAATCTAACAAATAGTTTTTAAAACAATTGTACTTATGTATAAAAAAACTGGCAAAATGAGGAAAACGGGGAAAAACTAATTATTTTGTTTTTTATTACTAATGCAATCTTTTACAGAGAAAAAAAGTGTAAAACTGTACCTTGAGTGTTAAAATAGTCCTGCTGATATGCAGGACCCCCTCCAGAGCATGCAGCTCACCTTGTCTCTTTAATTGGCCGCTCGTACAGTGTCGCGTCTTTTAGTTTGTTTGTCCTTCTTGTACTTCAGACTATTTCTTACTTGCTTCTGCATCCTAAATGTCCTAGTCTCTGCATATGCAGGGCCTGTAGAAGGTCCATAAAACTGGGCAGTGTCTTGGGCAGCAGCAGCTCCAAAGTTGAACTCTCTTGCTGCAGTTACAACTGCAAACTGAACGCTTGCGAGAGGCAAAGTTGTCTTTAGTGCATCGAGCCATATCACAGCTGTGTAAACAATCATTTGAATTCTGAGTTCTGTCCTGACACACATATACTAAGTAGTTTAGTTTAGTTTGCGCCGTGCTGTTCCAAGGCGTTTACTGACATGGTGATACACTCCTCTTTGTCTATTGAATGTCATCCCCATATGGTTTGATCTTGGTAAGTTCCGCAAATGTTATTGGTGTCACCATCAGAAAGTATTGACGTGTAGCGAAGTTTTATGACGGGCCACAGGACCGCGCCACAGCACCCTTGCAGCCTCTCACCTCATCATTCCAGCAGATCCTGTGAAATGTTTGTCACAGTTTAGAAGATGTTCTGCCTTCCATGCTGCAAATTCATCTGGTTTTGTCCCTGGAAAGTCTTACCAGTGGTTTCACACACCTGGCAATATGTGGACATAACATGGGCATCTATGCAAAGTCCTGTAAGAACAATCCACTGCACAGCCAACTCCAATGTGGGATGTGTGGCCTCTAGTCAGCCAAGTGCCATCAAAGCTGATCACTAATATCTAGCACATCATCTGTCATGTCAGAGTTATGCCTGACTGTTGTGCATGAGCCTGTCGAACATACTTTACGGTTTGAGAAAAAAACAGTGTCCTCCAGATCTTCTATCTTTGAATATAGTTTATTCGCTTTGCTGTTGAAATGTTTTGTGGATGAATACCTTGCAGGTTTTATATTTTCACAACAATTATTAAATGTTGTTGCACCCCATCCCACAAACTAATGCTGAATATACTGACGGCTGTTGACAGCAAAAGATCTATCCCCATCATACTTTTTTTCAGATAGGTATCTTCCACACACTATTCTTCACAACAAGAGCAGTAAACCTCTGCATACTCAGCTAATCCCTTGGCTTTCTTGCTGTCAGTTTTCAAATAAGCTATCATTTTTTACAAACTGGACATACATAACAACTTTGATTTATTGCCTCAATTCTGAACAATAACTATTGCTCTGTGTTCCCGTTTTTGATATCCATTGTCGTCACCAGAATCATACTTGCTGCTATGGATGTTGTGTATTTATACGTATCTCTTTTAAAATTGGCTTCGGGTAATAAAAGAATCACTCCACAACTTTGAGAAGAACACGACAGCACTGATCATTCAGATCACTGTCAAAACACTTGGATTTTGAAGTGGCATGTGCACTTTAGCTGGGTCGCTTCAGTAGTTCAGAATTGTCTGTATCATTACGACGTTCTGATAGGCTTTTCGCTGCTTACGAGCATTTGCGAGGTGTAGTCTGAGAGATTACTTACGTGAGTGGATGACTGTGGATGTTAAATTTCTTAGAACGAGGCATATTTTCAATGCGTGTCAGTCTGTCGTCAACAATGAACTTTTCAGCACGTCGCCAGGTGTAAACAACACAAGCCGCCATTTTGGAAACCACGTGATCAATTCATCCATCGGCGAACAACGGATTGCTACGATGTTCCATCTATGGAAGTTCCGGAAGATGATAGACACAAATAAAACCCGATGTACACAGAAGAGCTTCCCGATTAGATGAACTTCGTAGTTTTACGAACAGTTACGGAAGTTCACGACCCTTTTCCAGGGATACCTTACACGGCGTCGTGTCGTGTTTTCCTGAGATATCGTTGCTAGATATTGAAAACTGTCAATTTTGCAACAATTTTCAATAACTTATACAATTTGACCCAGAGGGTGGGCTCAGGTAAATTATGAATATGCATAAAAATAACAGTTTTTAAACAAAACAAGTACCGAATTGATAGAAGACATGATAAGGTGTCTAAAAAGAACTATTCCAAAAATAGCCAACGGTTAACCAAAAATCGATGTTTTCATACTGCCGACATCGCCTTAAGAAAACAAGGAAAGACCAACGAGTAACACTCTGAAGGATGTACAAAAGGCTGCCAGGGCAGTGTGCGAATGACTATTGATCAAGTTATGTGAGGCCATTCAAATCGCAAGTGATAAGGGAAACATCAGAAGCATGTTTGAATGGATAAAGAAAGCCTGTGGTCCAATGATCAAAAGAAGTGCACCGCTGAAAACCTTGACTGTGAGAAATCATCACTGATACAGAAAAAGCAGATGGATAGATGGGTCGAGCACTATTTAGAGCTTTACTCAAGTGAGACAAGCTAGCGGATGATGCCTCAACGCCATAGAGGCCTGCCAACTCTTGGCCACCTGGACACACTTCATTTTTAGTATTTTTAATTAAAATTGGGTTTTGCCAAAATCCTTTACGGACTTCCCCTTGTAAACCATCAGCATCTTTCAGCTGATTGTTGATTTCTTGGCAAGATTACGCTCAGTAGTTTGCCATTGCTTTCTGAGCGGCCGGCTCACATACCCTGTAAGTTACCGATGCGATTCGAACCACTGCTGATTCTCACCGTCGTCACGTTACTTACGAGAGTATACAAGATTACGGAGAAAAGTCGCTAACCCTCTAGGCCAGAAGCCAGCACCTGTATTTTTACATTGTGGTATTTCATTTTTCCCTAGTGACGACCATAATCCGTGTTTTCTTAAAATTTAAATTCAAACCCCTAGTCGTTACTGTGTACAACAACTGCATCTACTAAATGTTGCAGATCCTGCTCATTGTCTGCAATAAACCACTGTATCATCCCCCTATCTAATGTTATTTATAACCTTGTGACGGGCACCTATAGCAGTGTGGGGATTGCGGGGCATGCCCCCCATAAACAGGGTTTTGCTGACATCTTGCCCTGGATGCCTGACAATCTTCTGGACTTCTTGGGCCCCCAAAACTCATCTTGCACCAGCTGATCAGTGGAACTAACCACAGGAGCACACTGTAGGCAGGGCTGTCCTCTGCCAGGATTGTGGGGTTGTCTATGACAGTTTTCAGCAGTGACATTCTGCACTGTCCACTGGCTCTAGGACCTTGTGTGTAGCCAACCATTGCAGACAGAATTACTTCCATTGTTATGACGCATACTATCAGTGAAATTGAAAAACCCCATCGCAATGCTCACTTGGAGATTGAACATCTGGTCATTAATGCAGAGAACGTGAGAGGCTCAAGAAGTATTGCCTCAGCTGTTCATCTTTGGATGTGAATGAAAAAAATTAGGAAGAGTTTGGAGCCAGCAGAGAAAAAATGTTGCAAATACCTTGGACAACCAGTGTAACTATCAACAATTGCCGGGAAAAAAGGCTAATGAAAAAAGATTGTTTACAAAGCAACAAATGGTGTTAGAATAATCTGCCCGTGAAGGTAACCCGGCCAATAAATGCTTGAAGAAATCGGATGTGTCTGCCAAAATGTACAAATATTTCAGCTCTGCTGTAAACAGGCACAGCACAAATTTAAATCTAAAAAAACATTCCCGGGGGAACGCAGAAGAAGAATGATCTGCAGTAAAAGAGGCAAAAAGTCTAAGTTTATGGCATAGCAGCTTGCACATTTCTCTTATCTTACCATGGGCATCTGTCACAGAGAAAAATTTTAAAGCTGGAAAAGGGAACTTGCAGTGATAACCCCGCTAGCTTTCATCTATGTACCGTGACCCCTCAGGCATGAAAAGGGAACGAGCGAGCTGATAATTTGGCAGACATGGCGGTGATCTAGGAGGTAAGGGGAATGGATGGGCCAGATATCATCAATGCCATAAGAGATACAGGACATACAGAGGTAAGGGCAATGGGTGGGCCAGATATCATCAATGCCATAAAAAAATACAGGGCATATAGAGGTAAGGGCAATGGATGGGTCAGATTTCATCAACGTCATAATAGATACAGGACATAGAGGTAAGGGGAATGGAGGGTCAGATTTCATCAACTTCATAATAGATACAGGACATACAGAGGTAAGGGCAATGGATGGGTCAGATTTCATCAATGCCATAAGAGATACAGGACATCCCAGAGGTAAGGGCAATGGATGGGTCATATATCATAAATGCCATAAGAGATACAGGACATACAGAGGAAAGGGCAATGGAGGGGTTCAGATATCATCAATGCCAAAAGAGATACAAAACATAAAAGGGGAAAGGGGCAATGGATGGGTCAGATTTCATCAGCGCCATAAGAGATACAGGACATACAGAGGAAAGGGGCAATGGAGGGGTTCAGATTTCATCAGCGCCATAAAAGATACAGGACATACAGAGGTAAGGGCAATGGATGGGTCAGTTTTCATCAGCACCATGAGATACAGGACATACAGAGGTAAGGGAAAAAGGATGACCCCGGACATCAGCACCATAAGAGATACAGGACTTACAGAGGTAAGGGCAAGGATGGGCCAAAAAGTTGAGTTGAGCTAAAAAACTGACATCACTACACCCCGGGATATTCCCATTTTACACTCCATCCCCTCATTAAAAACAGCCAGAAAAAGAGCTATACTACAAATTTCATTCCCACCGCTGTCTGATTGAAACTTCTCCTGGTCTTCCTTCTCAGTTTTGAGATTCTACCAGAACCCCTCCCAATCCCCCCCCAATCTCATCCTTTCCACACACGGGTTCTCAATCTGTCTGTTCCCCCCACCTGGTCCCACGGGGCACGACCCCCTCCCCCTTTGTCCATAACTAATCTACCCCCAAAAGAGGTACATTTCTTGCCAGCCTATTCCTTCCCCCCCCTTCTGCATGGCCAGGGCAAAAAAAAAAAAAAACAATTCTCACAATCTGTGAAATCTGAAGCGAGATGACCATTCCACACGAAACATTCCTTTCTCCATCTTACTAAGCATACTCATTGAGTCCATAATGAATAAAATGTGTGTTGCAGTGGTCTCCTCAAACCCAAACGGAATGCCACGGGACTGCTTCCACTTCCATTTCTTTTTGGAGGACTTAATTTCATATAAAGACTCTCATTCAACAAGAATAATTAATTAGCCTTCAGAATAAGATCCCAGCCACTCTGTCTTTTTTTTCTCACCACTGACCCATCAGTATAGATCACAATGTCACATTAATGTGTGTTACTCTGGATGAGTTTTTGCACCTCAAACTTTCATACCAAACCACATCATTATATAGCAGGTCCTCACTCTCATCAAAAACCCCCACATCATCATATAGCGGGTCCTCACTCTAATCAAAAAAACCACATCATCATATAGCAGGTCCTCACTCTCATAAAAAAACCCAATCATCATATAGCAGGTCCTCACTCTCATCACAAACCACATCATCATATAGCGGTCCTCACTCTCATCACAAACCAATCATCACATAGCGGGCCCCTCACTCTCATCAAAAACCCAAACCACAATCATATAACAGGTCCTGGTTCTCATCACAAACCACATCATCATATAGCAGGTCATCACCCCTCATCACAAACCACATCATCATATAGCAGGCCCCTCACCCCTCATCACAAACCACATCATCATATAGCAGGTCCTGGCTCTCATCAAAAACCCACATCATCATATAGCAGGTCCTCATTCTCATCACAAACCACATCATCATATAGCAGGTCATCACAACCCACAACATCATATAGCAGGTCCTGGCTCTCATCACAAACCACATCATCATATAGCAGGTCATCACTCTCATCACAAACCACATCATCATATAGCAGGTCCTGACTCTCATCACAAACCACATCATCATATAGCAGGTCCTACTCTCATCACAAACCACATCATCATATAGCAGGTCCTCACTCTCATCACAAACCACATCATCATATAGCAGGTCATCACTCTCATCACAAACCACATCATCATATAGCAGGTCATGGCTCTCATCACAAACCACATCATCATATAGCAGGTCCTCACTCTCATCACAAACCACATCATCATATAGCAGGTCCTCACTCTCATCACAAACCACATCATCATATAGCAGGTCCTCGCTCTCATCACAAACCACATCATCATATAGCAGGTCATCACTCTCATCACAAACCACATCATCATATAGCAGGTCCTCACTCTCATCACAAACCACATCATCATATAGCAGGTCCTCACTCTCATCACAAACCACATCATCATATAGCAGGTCATCACTCTCATCACAAACCACATCATCATATAGCAGGTCCTCACTCTCATCACAAACCACATCATCATATAGCAGGTCCTGGCTCTCATCACAAACCACATCATCATATAGCAGGTCCTCACTCTCATCACAAACCACATCATCCTATAGCAGGTCCTGTCTCTCATCACAAACCACATCATCATATAGCAGGTCCTCAATCTCATCACAAACCACATCATCATATAGTAGGTCCTCACTCTCATCACAAACCACATCATCATATAGCAGGTCCTCACAAACCACATCATCATATAGCAGGTCCTCACAAACCACATCATCATATAGCAGGTCCTCACTCTCATCACAAACCACATCATCATATAGCAGGTCCTCACAAACCACATCATCATATAGCAGGTCCTCACAAACCACATCATCATATAGCAGGTCCTCACAAACCACATCATCATATAGCAGGTCCTCATTCTCATCACAAACCACATCATCATATAGCAGGTCCTCACTCTCATCACAAACCACATCATCATATAGCAGGTCCTCACTCTCATCACAAACCACATCATCATATAGCAGGTCATGGCTCTCATCACAAACCACATCATCATATAGCAGGTCCTCACAAACCACATCATCATATAGCAGGTCATCACTCTCATCACAAACCACATCATCATATAGCAGGTCCTCACTCTCATCACAAACCACATCATCATATAGCAGGTTCCTGGCATCTCATCACAAACCACATCATCATATAGCAGGTCCTCACTTCTCATCACAAACCACATCATCATATAGCAGGTCAGGCTCTCATCACAAACCACATCATCATATAGCAGGTCATCACTCTCATCACAAACCACATCATCATATAGCAGGTCATCACTCTCATCACAAACCACATCATCATATAGCAGGTCGTCATTCTCATCACAAACCACATCATCATATAGCAGGTCATCACAAACCACATCATCATATAGCAGGTCCTCACTCTCATCACAAACCACATCATCATATAGCAGATCCTTGCTCTCATCACAAATCACATCATCATAAAGCTTCGGGGATGGAAAGAGTTAAGAAATAAATAAGGAAAGAAAGTATCAGCGGAACTATCAATGAACATCAACTGTGTGAGAATCAGGTTCTGTTTTCAATACAAATGTATGGGCAGTGTGAGAATTATGTTCTGCTTTCAACATGTATGTATGAAAAAACTGTCAATAAACATCATTTGTGAAAGAATTATGTTGTACTTTCAACATGTGTGTATGAGCATGGCTATCAATGAACATCAACTGTGTGAGAATCATGTACATTTTCAGCTATACTTCCTTACTTTCTGACCACTGTCTATTCTTGCAATCCACTAACTGAACATGGAACTGAGATTTTCTGTGCAAACACAACCAGTGACATTACATGCACAACTTTGTTATCTATTTGCCACTCATTGGCCCCTTTTCCGTCTGACAGATGATAGTTTTGGTACATTGTGCTTCAAAAAGGGCTTAATAACTTACGACTCACATGGCGGTGGCGAGTGTGGCTGGTAAGGCCAATTCTTGCTGCAATGTTTGCCCACAGTAGGTGCATATGAAAACATGGTCACTTCCACCATTTTGCACCATCTTACGTCTCTCACGCTCTGTGTGTGCTTTATCTGCAATCATTTTCTCCTTTGTCTTTATTCCATTTCTGATAGTTGCCCCCATGAAAACACGTTCACCCGGCGACGTGCTCCCAATGTGCATTATAAAGGGTCTGTATCAATCATGTCCCGCTTACACACATCTTTGTATCGTAGTAGGGGGCCGACCCTGAGATCTCCTACCCGTCTACGAAGACTGAGCATGGAATACACCGTCACACAACCTGATTTTTCCCAAATACTTCAGTATTTGTGATTTTGTCTTGCCATTTAATCCCAAGTATTCTTCGCAGGAAAAACCGCATATGAAAGCTTTTTAAAAACGTTTCTTTTTGGCGTGAGTAGGGGGTCCGGGTTTTTCACTCCCATAAAGAAGAGTACTAAGGACACAGGCTTGGTAACGAGGACTTTTGTTTTGGCAGAAAGCTTCCTTTTTCTCCCATACTCTTTATCTTAATCTTTTCCCTTTTGTTGTTGCTCCCTTTCCCCAATCCTGATGTTGATTTCCTGATCGGGGGATAATTTCCTTCTCGCCAGCATAGTTCTATTAGGGGGGATCTGTAGAGCGAGGTGCCCTTGCCCACTCCTGATTACCTCTATTGGAATCCCATCCTTACCTGGAGCCTTCCCAGACGCAAGCTCATTTATAGCACACTTAACTTCTGTTATAGTGGGAAGTGTGTCCAGGTGGCCAAGAGTTGGCGGGGGCCTCTAGGGGCTTTTGAGGGCATCATCCGCTAGCTTGTCTCACTTGAGAAAAGGCTCTAAATAGTGCTCGCCCCAAATCTATCCATCTGCTTTTTCTTATCAGTGATGTTTTTCCCCAGTAAAGGTTTTCAGCGGTGCACTTCTTTTGATCATTGGCCCAAAGGCTTTCTTATCCCTTAAAAACATGCTTCTGATTTTTTCCCTTATCACTTGCGATTTGAATGGACTCACTAACTTGATCCAATAGTCTTTCGCACACTGCCTGGCACCCTTTTGTACATCCTTCAGAGTGTTACGCTTTGGTCTTTCCTTGTTTCTTAAGGCGATGTGCGGCAGTAAAAACATCGTTTTTTTGGTTAACTTGGCTTTTTTTGGAATAGTTCTTTTTTAGACACCTTATCATGTCTTCTATCAGATTCTGTACTTGTTTTTTTTTAAAAAAACTGTTATTTTTTATGCAATTTTCCCAAAATTTACTGAACCCACCCTCTGTGTCAAATTGTAAAATTTATTGAAAATTGTTGAAAAAATTGACGGTTTTCAAATTCTAGCAACGATATCTCGGGAAAAAACACGACACGGGGTGAAAGGTATCCCTGGAAAGGTCGTGAACTTCCGTAACTGTTCGTAAAACTACGAGTTCATCTAATCGGAAGCTTTCTGTGTACATCGGGTTTTTTTGTGTCTATCATCTTCCGGAAACTTCCATATAGGAACATCGTAAGCAATCCGTTGTTCGCCGATGGATAAAATTGATCACGGGGGTTTCCCAAAAATGGCGGCTTTGTGTTGTTTACACCTGGCGACGTGCTGAAAGTTCATTGTTGACGACAGACTGACACGCATTGAAATATGCCTCGTTCTAAGAAATTTAACATCCAGTCACCCCATTAAAACGTAAGTAATCTCTCGGGACTACACCTCGCAAATGCTCGTAAGCAGCGAAAAGCCTATCAGAACGTCGTAAATGATACAGACAATTCTGAAACTACTGAAAGCGCCCCAGCTAAAGTGCACATGCCACTTCCAAATCCAAGTGTTTTGACAGTGAATCTGAATGAATCAGTGCTGTCGTGTTCTTCTCAAAGTTGGGAAGTGATTCTTTTATTACCCGAACCCAAATTTAAAAGAGATACGTATAAATACAAAACATCCACTAGCAGCAAGTATGATTCTGGTGACGACAATGGATATCAAAAAGGGGGAACACAGAGCAATAGTTGATTGTTCAGAAATTGAGGCAATAACAAATTGTTATGTTGTCCAGTTTGTAAAAATGATAGTCTTATTTTGAAAACTGACAGCAAGAAAAGCCAAGGGATTAGCTGAGTATGCAGAGGTTTACTGCTCTTGTTGTGAAAAAAGTGTGTGTGGAAGATACCTATCTAAAAAAAGTAATGTTTGGGGATAGATCTTTTGCTGTCAACAGCCAGTCAGTATATTCAGCATTAGTTTGTGGGATGGGTGCAACAACATTTAATAATTTTTGTGAAAATATAAACCTGCAAGGTATTCATCACAAAACATTTCACAGCAAAGCGAATAAACTATATTCAAAGATAGAAGATCTGGAGGACACTGTTTTTTCTCAAACCGTAAAGTATGTTCGACAGGCTCATGCACAACAGTCAGGCATAACTCTACATGACAATGATGTGCTAGATATTAGTGTCAGCTTTGATGGCACTTGGCTGAACTAGAGGCCACACATCCCACATTGGAGTTGGCTGTGGCAGTGGATGTTCTTACAGGACTTTGCATAGATGCCCATGTTATGTCCACATATTGCCAGGTGTGTGAAACCACTGTAAGACTTTCCAGAGGACAAACCAGATGAATTTGCAGCATGGAAGGCAGAACATCTTCTAAACTGTGACAACAATTTCACAGGATCTGCTGGAATGATGGAGGTGAAGGCTGCAAGGGTGCTGTGGCGACGGTCTGTGGGCCCGTCATAAACTTCGCTACACGTCAATACTTTCTGATGGTGACACCAAAACATTTGGGGAAAACTTCCCAAAGATCAAACCATATGGGGATGACATTCAGATAGACAAAGAGGAGTGTATCAACCATGTCATTTAAACGCCTTGGAACAGCACTGCGCAAACTAAACTAAACTACTTAGTAGATGTGTGTCAGGACAAACTCAGAATTCAAATGAGTGTTTAAAACAGCTTGATATGGGCTCGATGCACTAAAGACAACTTTGCCTCTCGCAAGCGCGTTCAGTTTGCAGTTGTAACTGCAGCAAGAGAGTTCAACTTTGGAGCTGCTGCTGCCCAAGACACTGCCCTTTTTTGGACCTTCTACAGGCCTGCATATGCAGAGACTAGGAACATTTAGGATGCAGAAGCAAGTAAGGGAAAAAGTCTGAAGTACAAGAAGGACAAACAAACTAAAAAGACGCGACACTGTACGAGCGGCCAAAATTAAAAAAGACAAGGTGAGCTGCATGCTCTGGAGGGAGGTCCTGCATATTCAGCAGGGGCTATTTTAACACTCAAGGTACAGTTTTTTCACTTTTTTTCTCTGTAAAAGAGTGCATTAGTAATAAAAACAAAAAAATAATTAGTTTTTCCCCGTTTTCTCATTTTGCCAGTTTTTTATACATAAGTCAATTGTTTTTTAAAAAATATTTGTTAGATTTCACTCACACTTTGCAGATATATTCTTTATTATATCACTTACACTGTGAGTAGATTAATCTTGAAAATTACATTTTAGTTTTTGTGCTACACTAAAAAAAAAAAAAAAAAAGTCATGAAAAATGTCATTACCATTTTCCCCATTTTTAAAAAGAAAAAATGCAAAAAGATATCATTAAAATTTTCACTAAACTTGTAAAGGGTCTATTTATTTACACATAAAAAAAAGAATTTAGCCTGTACATTAAAAAATTTAAAAGTTTTAGAGGGACATTAAGAAATTCAAGATGGCCGCTGTTTTTTCTTGGTTTCCATAGCAATCGTTAAGTACAAAATCAATTTGACAATATTTTATCGATCAGCAGTCTTTAATATCAAACCCTATCCCATAAAAGAACATATAAAATTTAAATATTATGGAATTAAATTTTTTTTAAAGGGTTTGCATTGCCTTAAGAGAGCTATCTTCTTTTTATCAATTTAAGGGGTGCAGTATCTGGGGGTTTGCTGCAAACCATTCCCGCCTCTTATGATTTCCCCAGTGCCGTAAAAAAACCCACCGCTGTTTTACAATAGTTTTTCCTTTTAAATTACTCCCCCTTCTCATTTACTAAACAAAATTTTTGATGTATCATTGAAAAAAGTATTCAAGTTTTCTGTTTAATTTTAAAGCACTTTCCAGGATCGTGAGTGTTAGTAAAATTAATCCCGGGGGTAGGGCTTTTGTTTTAAACTGTGCAGATTCTTTTTTGGTCTCATTTTAACCCTTGCAACAATCAAAGGGAAAGATCTTTTATCACAGTAGCACTGTTTGGGAAAAATTCGAGTTAATGATGTAGGTTCAAAATGTTGTCTCCGTGTGATAATGAAGTCCAGCTGATGCCAATGGCTGGATCTTGGATGTTTCCATGTGACCTTATGCATCTCTTTTGTTTTTTAAAAAAAGGGGTTTGTAATACATAGGTCATTTCTAGTGCAATGCTCCAGCAGCCCCTTTTCCCATTATCATTCATGCGACCGATGATTTTCCCAAAGGGCCCCTGGCCATGAACTCGAGGGCCTTGCCCCACGAGCCAAATTTAAAAAACACCGAGCATATAAATGTAGTCGGATTTTGGAACTGCCTTTTATCGCAGAGTTTTAGCTGCTAAAAGAACATATCCTTCACATAATCAGAGGAAGCGAGTGTCGGTGCATATGCAGTGAGAAGGTGGCAAAAACCCCCCAAAGGTTGCCAAGCGCAGTTTATAATAATCTTTCATTACCTCCAGCTGGGATATCAATCATTCCCCGTGCGAATTCTTCACTGCCCAAAACCCACACCATGTTGCCTTTTTTTTGCCTGCCCTCTTCCCTTCCAAAAAAAGGTGTTGTTAATTGTTTCCCTGAGTGACCCATTCCTCAGCGAGGCGAGTTCTCCTGCAGGCCAGCAATATCAATGTTAAGGGACGATTGAGTCAGCATCAATCACAGCCGTTTTTCTCACATCGTCAATATTTGTCAAGTCAGTGGAAAATCCTGGACACATGGTTCTCACGTTCCAGGTTGCAAGCCGTAGCTTGAGGTTTCTATTTTTTATTAGTACCTGGTGCATTGGTTTTACAGCCTGTGACTCAGATTTTGTCCTAGCCCCAAGCACTCATTGAAGCAGGCAGGCTGTGGCGGATCAGCACCCAATTGGCCGGGGGCTGCCCAGCTTGAGGCGGGCGGTAGCTGATCAGTGACACCTGTAGGTGTCTCCCACCGTCAGAGGCAACGCGTGGCGCTCCCCTATCTACGCCAACTTACAAGGAATTATAACCTGTAACAGTTTTCCTCTCGCTTTGATTCCGAGAACCCGGGTTTAAAAACCAGGGATGGAGTTATTGCCCCTCCCCTAGCAAAAAAGCCTGGGCTAAAAAAAAGAAACCATGTGTTTTCCCATGCAGCATGATCCCTTCCTTTGGGCCCGCCTAGTTCACTCCTGAGGAAAGTTTTACCCCCTATAATCTGGAACAAGGGCAAGCTGCAGAAAACTGCCGGATCAGCAAAACAATGCTCTTTAAATGTCCCCCCTGTCGGGGCTTTTAATCCTAGACCAGCTGCCAAAAAAGGCTTTTGGGCCTGGTTTTGGGCCCCCCATGACTTATTTTTTCCCTTTTGGGGTTGCATTTCCTAGCACCAGGATAAGGCTAGTACCCCCCCAAATTGCGCTTTTTCCCGCCCGAAGCCGTTGGCACAATGTGGGGTGTCGGGTTTAGGTAACGCGCCGCCCAACATTCGACGCTGACAGAAAGCAGGTAGTGCCGTCTACTGTCCATACGGTAGCTCGTCATATCTGACTAAGACCTGACTCACTATTTATGTATGATTTTGATTATGATTATGTATGATTTTTATGATATTGATATTTCCCACTAACTTTCTACTAACTATTCTGTCCTTTAATAAATCAGCAATTGACTTTGGTTGTTGTTATGCACTACTGTAGTTATAACAGATTTTTTAAAACTGATACCTGATTGTGGTATATCACCCTTTTTCGTCTCCACCAAATACAGTAGTTTGAAATCTTCATGATGTACATTTTTTTTATCCATGTGGTCACTTTTCCCAAAATTGCAAGGTTTATCTTCTGAGCTGTTATCACCAGCCTGAGGGTGTTTTGGGTAAGAAAAAATACATTTTTTTAGACCCTGACAGTGTAAGAATAGCTCCATCATGCAACAAATTAGAACCAGTAATGAGCATCAACATTTGTAAGGTGATACAGAATGGAAAAATATAGACTGCTCTGGAGACAACATTTTAAATCAATTATTATCAACAAAACAACCTGGATTATAGGTACTGATAAAAAGTCTTAGTTTGCCATTTTCTTGTGTTGCGTTTCTTGTTTTTTCTTCACGACTGGATATTTTTGCTTTGGACATAATGTATTGTGATGTTTACTGGAGCTGGATATGTGCACCTTCCCCGAATTTGTTTGGGCGGGTTATTTATAGGTTACTTTCATAGAACATTCCACGGCCTCAGAGTTGTGACATCATCCTTGTCCCTCCATCAATTGGGGGTTTTCCCTAACAGACTTGCCCAAAAACGCTGTAGGCAGCTGGTTAGCCCTCAAATGAAGGCAGGGCAGTTTCATGAGCATTTTCCCCCCAAAACCCAAGGAGGCGTCCATTTTTGGGCAGAAACGGACACAACATGCTCTGGAAACTGGGCCCCCCCCAAGAAAATCTCCACATCCTCCCCCAGGGCTGTTTTAGCCTCACGTCTATATGTTGAGCCCCCCCTTCATAAACAAGCTGCATCTTCAATGCCAGAAGGCTACAATCTGTAGTTTTAAAAAAAAGTGTCCTACTTGGGGGAAAGGGGGAATTAAATACACTGAGCAAGTTAGTAAAAAAAAACACTTAGAAAATGGTTATGGAAAAGATTGCCAAAAAAAAACCACTGACAGAAAAAACAGAGTAATGAAGTCATCTTGAAAAAAAAACAAACTCATGATTAAAAAACGGGTTTTTGTTGTATCAGAAATTGACAATTTACATTCTGGGGAATGTCAAAAGAGCATTTGGGAGGGCAGGCACAACAAACAGGACAGTTTGGAGGGAAAAGAATGAACAAACAAACTTTATTTTCAAAGGGGTTAAAAATCGGGCACTCTCATGTTTTTAACTTCACCTTGACCCCCGCCCAAAGGTTTTTAAGAGAAAAAAAGGGTTTAGATTTAGATGGGAAAAAAACTGGGCACGCCCCGGCCCATCTAACATTCTGCCCTTCTATCCCCCTTTTTCATACATTATTTCATCCACACAAAATTCGGGGGTTTAAAATGAGAAAAAATAAAAATTTAAAAAAGATATGCATTAAAAAAGGCATGAAAAAAAATTGCAAAAAAAATTTACAAATTTTGAGCCCACTAATATTAAAAAAGGGGGCCCAATTTTTAAAAATTAGGGGCCCCTCATGTATTTGTTTTTTTTGCTTTTTTTACATCCCCTTTTATAATGCATATCTTTTATTTTTGTTATTGTTCTCATTTAACCCTTTTTTTTTTTTGGGGGAAAAATTGATGTGGGGGATGAAAAAATGTATGAAAAGGGGTGATAGAAGGGCAGAATGTTAGATGGGCCGGGCGGGCCCAGTTTTTTTTCATTTTAACCCTTTTCCATTTTTTCTTTTAAAACCTTGGGGGTTTGGTCAAGGTGAAGTAAAAAAACATGAGAGTGCCCGATTTTTCCCCCCTTTTGAAAATAAAGTTTGTTTGTTCTTTTCTTTTCCCTCCTTTCTGCCCCTTTGTTTTTGCCTGCCCCCCCAAAATGCTCTTTTTACTTTTTCCCACAAAAATGTAAATTGTCAATTTCTGATACAAAAAAACCTTCTAATCATGATTTTTGTTTATTTCAAGATGACTTCATTACTCTTTTTTAATCTGTCAGGGGTTTTTTTCTTGGCAATCTTTTCCATAACCTTCTCTAAGTTTTTTTCTTACTAACTTGCTCAGGTTTTAAAAATTCCCCCTTCCACCAAGTGGGAAACCATTTTAAATTTAAAAATCTACAGAGGTACCCTTCCCTGGAATCAAAAGGGCAGCTTGGGGGATGAAGGGGAGCTCAACATATGACTTTGAGGCAAAAGCACCCCCATGGGCAGGATGGGGAAAGATTTTTTTGGGGTGGGGCCCAGTCCCAAAGAGCATTTTTGTGTAAAGTTTCTCCCAAATATGGCCCGCCCCCTTTGGGGTTTGGTGGGAAATGCTCATGTTTCTGCCCGCCTTCATTTGAGGGCAAACCCCCAGCATCCCTCCCAGCTTTTTTGGACAAGTCTTTTGGGGAAAACCACCAATTGATGGGGGGGACAAGGATGATGTCACAACTCTGGGGGCCGGGGAATTTTTCTATGAAAGTAACCTTTTAAATAACCCCCCAAAAAAATTTTGGGGGAAGGTGCACATATCAAAAGCTCCTTTGAAAACACCCACAATACATTATGCCCAAAAAGAAAAAAAATACCCCAGTCAGTAAAGAAAAAACAAGAAACAGCAACACAAAAAAAAGGGGAAAACAAAGGGACAAATTTATCAGTACCTATAAAATCCGGGGTTTTTTTGTTTTTTTGAAATAATTGACTTGAAATGTTGCCCTCCAGAGCAGTCTATATATTTCCTTTCTGTATCCCCCCTTAAAAAAATTTTGGGATGCTCACTTACGGGTTTTCTAATTTGTTCCCTGATGGAGCTATTTTTTACACTGTCGGGGTTTCTAAAAAAATTTATATTTTCTTATCCAAACACCCTCAGGCTGGTGAAAAACAGCTCAGAAGATAAACCTTTTGCAATTTTTGGGGAAAAGGGGGACCAATGGATACAAAAAAAAGGGGTACATCATGAAGTTTTTCAAACTACTGAAATTTGTGTGGAGACGAAAAAGGGTGGGGATATACCACAATCAGGTATCATTTTAAAAAAATCTTTTTAAACTACATGTATTTGCAAAAACAAAAAACCAAAAAGCCCAATTTGCTGATTTATTAAAGAGACAGAATAGTTAGTAGAAAGTTAGGGGGCAAATATCAATTTCAAAAAAAATCATACATAATAAATAATCAAAATCATACAAAAAATAGTGAGTCAGGTCTTATTTCAGATAGGGCCCTGACCCTTACCGTATGACAGTGGGGCGGTACTACCTGTTTTTCTGTCAGCTTTCGAATGTTGGGCGGCGCTTACAAAACCCGACACCCCACATTGTGCCAACGGCTTGGGGCCGGAAAAAAGGCCAATTGGGAGGGTACTAGCCTTACCCTGGTGCTAGGAAATGAAACCCCAAAAGGGAAAAAATAAGTCATGGCGGGGCCCAAACCGGGCCCCTTTAAGCCTTGGTTGGCAGCTGGTCTGGGTTAAAAGTTTCCGACGGGTTTGGAACATTTAAAGAGCATTGTTTTTGCTGATCCGGCAGTTTTCTGCAGCTTGCCCTTGTTCCAGATTATAGGGGGTAAAACTTTCCTCAGGATTTAAAACTAGGCGGGCCGAAAAGAGGGATCTTTTGCTTGCATGGGAAAACACATGGTTTCTTTTTTTTTAGCCCAGGCTTTTTTGCTATGGAGGGGGAAATAACCCCATCCCGGGGCCCTTAAAAACCGGTCTGGGAAATCAAAGCGAGAGGAAAACTTTTAAACTTTTATAATCCTTGTAAGTTGGCGTAGATATGGAGCGCCACCCCGTTGCCTCTGAGGGTTGGGAGACACCTACAGGTGTCACTGATCAGTTTCCCGCCCGCCTCAAGTTTGGGCAGCCCCCAGCCAATTGGGTGTAAATCCCCCACAGCCTGCCTGCTTAAATTTGAGTGTTTTGGGGCTAGGACAAAATCTGAATAAACAGGCTGTAAAACCAAGGGCACCAGGTACTAATAAAAAAAAATGGGAAACCTCAAGCTACGGCTTGCAACCTGGAACGTGAGAAAACCATGTGTCCAGGTTTTTTTCCCCCTGATTTTGACAAATATTGACGATGTGAAAAAAAAACGGCTGTGATTGAGGGCTAAACTCAATCGCCCTTAAAACTTTGATATTGCTGGCCTGCAGGAAAATCGCCTCGCTGGGGGAAATTTTTAAATCGGGGAAAAAACAATTACCCCTTTTTTTTTTTGGAAAGGGGAAAAGAGGGCAGGCAAAAAAAAGGCAACATGGTGGGGTTTTTGCAGTGAAGAATTCGTACGGGGAATTTGGATTGATTTCCCAGTTTGGAGGTAATAAAAGGTTTATTACCCACTGCGCTTGGCAACCTCTTGGGGAAATTTTCCCCCAACCCTTCTCACTGCATATGCACCGACACTCGCTTCCTCTGATTATGTGAAGGATATGTTTTTTTACCCAGCTAAAACTCTGCGATAAAAGGCGGGTTCCCCAAAAACCCCGATACATTTATATGCTCGGTGTTTTTTTAAAAGCCGGGGTGGGAAAGGGAAACTCGAGTTCAGGGCCCAGTGTGGCCTTGGAAAAAAACATCGGTCGCATGAATGATAATGGGAAAAGGGGCTGCTGGAGCATTGCACTAAAAATGACCTATGTATTCCCAAACTCCTTTTTTAAAAACAAAAGAGATGCATAAGGTCACATGGAAACATCCAAGATCCAGCCATTGGCATCAGCTGGACTTCATTATCACACGGAGACAAAATCTGAACCCTACTCATTAACTCGAAGTTTCCCAGTGCTTTACGTGATACAAAATTCCCTTCTTTGATTGTTTGCAAGGGTTAGGGTGAGACCAAAGAAAAATTTTGCACAGCTTTAAAAAAAAAAGGGCCAGCCCCCGGGGTTAATAAATTTCAAAAACTCACGATCCCGGAAAAATTTCTTTGAAATTTTAACAGCAACTTGAATACTCTTTCCCCCGATACATCCCGAAAAATTTTTATAGTAAAAAATGGGAAAGGAAATTTTAAAATTAAGGGAAACTAAATTTATAAAAAAAGCGGTAGGGGTTTTTTCGGCACTGTGGGAAACATAAAAAAGGCCCGGATGGTTTTTCAGCAAAACCCGATACTGCAGCCCTTTATTTATAAAAAGAAAAATAGCTCTCTTAAAAGGGAATGCTAAACCCTTAAAAAAAATTTTAAATTTCCCTAATACTTAATTTTATGTTCTTTTATGGGATAGGGTTTTTATATTAAAGACTGCGATCGATAAAATATTGTCAAATTGGGCTTTGACTTAACGGTTGCTATGGAAACCAAGATAAACAGCGGCCATCTTTTAATTTCTTAAAAGTACCTCTAAAACATTTATTTTTTAATGTACAGGCTAAATTCTTTGTTTTATGTGTAAAAAAAATAGACCCTTTACAAGTTTAGTAGAAAATTTTAATGATATCTCTTTGCAGTTTTTTTTTTTCAAAATGTGGGAAAAAGGTAATGACATTTTTCATGACATTTTTTTTTTTTTTTTAGTGTAGCACAAAAACTAAAAAGTAATTTTTAAGAATTTAAACTATCACAATGTAAGGATATAATAAAGAATATTCTGCAAAGTTTGGGGTGAAATCTAAAAATAGTTTTTTAAAAAAAATTGTACTTATGTATAAAAAAAAATGGCAAATGAGGGGAAAAAGGGGAAAAAAATAATTATTTTTTTTTTTTTTATTACTAATGCACTCTTTTACAGAGAAAAAAAGTGTAAAAAAATGTACCCTTTAGTGTTAAAATTGTCCTGTGAAAAAATGCAGGACCTCCCTCCAGAGC
The DNA here is from genome assembly GCA_014155875.1 of Cepaea nemoralis. Lineage (NCBI taxonomy): Eukaryota > Metazoa > Mollusca > Gastropoda > Stylommatophora > Helicidae > Cepaea > Cepaea nemoralis. The sequence continues at coordinate 37,368 of JACEFZ010027205.1, read as the reverse complement.
ATGGGAGCTCACCTTGTCTCTTTTTTTTTGGCCGCTCGTACAGTGTCGCGTCTTTTTTGTTTGTTTGTCCTTCTTGTACTTCAGACTATTTCTTACTTGCTTCTGCATCCTAAATGTTCCCAGTCTCTGCATATGCAGGCCTGTAGAAGGTCCAAAAACTGGGCAGTGTCTTGGGCAGCAGCAGCTTCCCAAAATTGAACTCTCTTGCTGCAGTTACAACGCCCAAAATGAACGCGCTTGCGAGAGGCAAAGTTGTCTTTAGTGCATCGAGCCCATATCAAGCTGTGTAAACACTCATTTGAATTCTGAGTTTGTCCGCAAAACACTACTAAGTAGTTTTGTTTAGTTTGCGCAGTGCTGTTCCAAGGCGTTTACGGGCATGGTTGATACAAATCCTCTTTGTCTATCTGAATGTCATCCCCCTATGGTTTGATCTTGGTAAGTTTCCCCAAATGTTTTGGTGTCCACCATCAGAAAGTATTGACGTGTAGCGAAGTTTATGACGGGCCACAGACCGTCGCCACAGCACCCTTGCAGCCTTCACCTCCATCATTCCAGCAGATCCTGTGAAATTGTTGTCACAGTTTAGAAGATGTTCTGCCTTCCATGCTGCAAATTCATCTGGTTTGTCCCTGGAAAGTCCTTACCAGTGGTTTCACACACCTGGCAATATGTGGACATAACATGGGCATCTATGCAAAGTCCTGTAAGAACATCCACTGCACAGCCAACTCCAATGTGGGATGTGTGGCCTCTAGTTCAGCCAAGTGCCATCAAAGCTGACACTAATATCTAGCACATCATTGTCATGTAGAGTTATGGGGACTGTTGTGCATGAGCCTGTCGAACATACTTTTTCGGTTTGAGAAAAAAAAAGTGTCCTCCAGATCTTCTATCTTTGAATATAGGGTTTTTTCGCTTTGCTGTGAAAAAGTTTTTTTGATGAAACCTTGCAGGTTTATTTTTCACAAAAAAATTTTAAAAGTTTTTTGCACCCATCCCACAAACTAATGCTGAATATACTGACTGGCTGTTGACAGCAAAAGATCTATCCCCATCATTACTTTTTCAGATAGGTATCTTCCACACACTACTTCTTCACAACAAGAGCGTAAACCTCTGCATACCAGCTAATCCCCTTGGCTTTCTTGCTGTCAGTTTTTCAAAATAAGACTATCATTTTTACAAACTGGACAACATAACAATTTGATTATTGCCTCAATTTCTGAACAATCAACTATTGCTCTGTGTTCCCGTTTTTGATATCCATTGTCGTCACCAGAATCATACTTGCTGCTAGTGGATGTTGTGTATTTATACGTATCTCTTTTAAATTGGCTTCGGGTAATAAAAGAATCACTTCCCACACTTTGAGAAGAACACGACAGCACTGATTCATTCAGATTCACTGTCAAAACACTTGGATTTGGAAGTGGCATGTGCACTTTAGCTGGGTCGCTTTCAGTAGTTTCAGAATTGTCTGTATCATTTACGACGTTCTGATAGGCTTTTCGCTGCTTACGAGCATTTGCGAGGTGTAGTCTGAGAGATTACTTACGTTGAGTGGATGACTGGATGTTAAATTTCTTAGAAACGAGGCATATTTCAATGCGTGTCAGTCTGTCGTCAACAATGAACTTTCAGCACGTCGCCAGGTGTAAACAACACAAAGCCGCCATTTTGGAAACCCACGTGATCAATTTTCATCCATCGGCGAACAACGGATTGCTTACGATGTTCCATATATGGAAGTTTCCGGAAGATGATAGACACAAATAAACCCGATGTACACAGAAGAGCTTCCGATTAGATGAACTCGTAGTTTTACGAACAGTTACGGAAGTTCACGACCTTTCCAGGGATACCTTACACGCGCGTGTCGTGTTTTCCTGAGATATCGTTTGCTAAGAATTTGAAAACCGTCAATTTGCAACAATTTTCAATAATTATACAATTTGACACAGAGGGTTGGGTTCAGTAAATTATGAATATTGCATAAAAATAACAGTTTTTAAACAAAAACAAGTACAGAATCTGATAGAAGACATGATAAGGTGTCTAAAATGAAACTATTCCAAAAATAGCCAAGTTAACCAAAAATCGATGTTTTTACTGCCGCACATCGCCTTAAGAAACAAGGAAAGACCAACGCGTAACACTCTGAAGGATGTACAAAAGGCTGCCAGGCAGTGTGCGAATGACTATTGGATCAAGTTATGTGAGTCCATTCAAATCGCAAGTGATAAGGGAAACAATCAGAAGCATGTTTGAAGGGATAAAGAAAGCCTGTGGTTCCAATGATCAAAAGAAGTGCACCGCTGAAAACCTTGACTGGAGAATCATCACTGATAAGAAACAGCAGATGGATAGATGGGGTCGAGCACTATTTAGAGCTTTACTCAAGTGAGGACAAGCTAGCGGATGATGGCCCTCAACGCCCATAGAGGCCCCTGCCAACTCTTGGCCACCTGGACACACTTCCCACTATAACAGAAGTTAAGTGTGCTATAAATGAGCTTGCGTCTGCAAGGCTCCAGGTAAGGATGGGATTCCAATAGAGGTAATCAGGAGTGGGCAAGACACACTCGCTCTACAGATCCACCAGCTAATAGAACTATGCTGGCGAGAAGGAAATTATCCCTCGATCAGGAAATCAACATCAGGATTGGCAAGGCAGCAACAACAATGAACAGATTAAGATAAAGAGTATGGGAGAACAGGAAGCTTACTGCCAAAACAAAAGTCCTCGTCTACCAAGCCTGTGTCCTTAGTACTCTTCTTTATGGCAGTGAAACCTGGACAACCTACTCACGCCAAGAGAAACGTTTAAACAGCTTTCATATGCGGTGTCTGCGAAGAATACTTGGTATTAAGTGGCAAGACAAAATCACAAATACTGAAGTATTGGAAAGATCAGGTTGTGTGACGGTGTATTCCATGCTCAGTCTTCGTAGACGGGTAGGAGATCTCAGGGTCGGCCTCTACTACGATACAAAGATGTGTGTAAGCGGGACATGATTGATACAGACATTGATAATGCACATTGGGAGCACGTCGCCGCTGAACGTGTTGCATGGAGGGCAACTATCAGAAATGGAATAAAGACAAAGGAGAAAATGATTGCAGATAAAGCACACACAGAGCGTGAGAGACGTAAGATGGTGCAAAATGGTGGAAGTGACCATGTTTTCATATGCACCTACTGTGGGCAAACATTTGCAGCAAGAATTGGCCTTACCAGCCACACTCGCCACCGCCATGGATCGTAGTTATTAAGCCTTTTTGAAGCACAATGTACCAAACTATCATCTGTCAAGACGGAAAGGTGCCAATGAGTGGCAAATAGATAACAAAGTTGTGCATGTAATGTCACTGGTTGTGTTTGCACAGAAAATCTCAGTTCCAATGTTCAGTTAGTGGATGGCAAGAATAGACAGTGGTCAGAAAGTAAGGAAGTATAGCTGAAAATGTAACATGATTCTCACACAGTTGATGTTCATTGATAGCCATGCTCATACACACATGTTGAAAGTACAACATAATTCTTACACAACTGATGTTTATTGACAGTTCTTTTCATACATACATGTTGAAAGCAGAACATAATTCTCACACAGATAGACCTGCCCATACATTTGTATTGAAAACAGAACATGATTCTCACACAGTTGATGTTCATTGATAGTTCTGCTGATACTTTCTTTCCTTATTTATTTCTTAACTCTTTCCACCCAGAAGCTTTATGATGATGTGATTTGTGATGAGAGCAAGGACCTGCTATATGATGATGTGGTTTGTGATGAGAGTGAGGACCTGCTATATGATGATGTGGTTTGTGATGACCTGCTATATGATGATGTGGTTTGTGATGAGATTGAGGACCTGCTATATGATGATGTGGTTTGTGATGAGAGTGATGACCTGCTATATGATGATGTGGTTTGTGATGAGAGTGATGACCTGCTATATGATGATGTGGTTTGTGATGACCTGCTATATGATGATGTGGTTTGTGATGAGAGTGAGGACCTGCTATATGATGATGTGGTTTGTGATGAGAATGAGGACCTGCTATATGATGATGTGGTTTGTGATGAGAGTGAGGACCTGCTATATGATGATGTGGTTTGTGATGAGAGTGATGACCTGCTATATGATGATGTGGTTTGTGTTGACCTGCTATATGATGATGTGGTTTGTGATAAGAGTGATGACCTGGTATATGATGATGTGGTTTGTGATGAGAGTGAGGACCTACTATATGATGATGTGGTTTGTGATGAGAATGAGGACCTGCTATATGATGATGTGGTTTGTGATGAGAATGAGGACCTGCTATATGATGATGTGGTTTGTGAGGACCTGCTATATGATGATGTGGTTTGTGAGGACCTGCTATATGATGATGTGGTTTGTGATGAGACCATGACTATATGATGATGTGGTTTGTGATGAGAGTGAGGACCTGCTATATGATGATGTGGTTTGTGGAGGGACCTGCTATATGATGATGTGGTTTGTGAGGACCTGCTATATGATGATGTGGTTTGTGATGAGAGTGAGGACCTGCTATATGATGATGTGGTTTGTGATGAGAGTGAGGACCTGCTATATGATGATGTGGTTTGTGATGAGAGACAGGACCTGCTATATGATGATGTGGTTTGTGATGAGAGTGAGGACCTGCTATATGATGATGTGGTTTGTGATGAGAGCCAGGACCTGCTATATGATGATGTGGTTTGTGATGAGAGTGAGGACCTGCTATATGATGATGTGGTTTGTGATGAGAGTGATGACCTGCTATATGATGATGTGGTTTGTGATGAGAGTGAGGACCTGCTATATGATGATGTGGTTTGTGATGAGAGTGATGACCTGCTATATGATGATGTGGTTTGTGATGAGAGTGAGGACCTGCTATATGATGATGTGGTTTGTGATGAGAGTGAGGACCTGCTATATGATGATGTGGTTTGTGATGAGAGTGAGGACCTGCTATATGATGATGTGGTTTGTGATGAGAGTGAGGACCTGCTATATGATGATGTGGTTTGTGATGAGAGTGAGGACCTGCTATATGATGATGTGGTTTGTGATGAGAGTGATGACCTGCTATATGATGATGTGGTTTGTGATGACCTGCTATATGATGATGTGGTTTGTGATGAGAGTGATGACCTGCTATATGATGATGTGGTTTGTGATGAGAGTCAGGACCTGCTATATGATGATGTGGTTTGTGATGAGAGTGAGGACCTGCTATATGATGATGTGGTTTGTGATGAGAGTCAGGACCTGCTATATGATGATGTGGTTTGTGATGAGAGTCAGGACCTGCTATATGATGATGTGGTTTGTGATGAGAGTGAGGACCTGCTATATGATGATGTGGTTTGTGATGAGAGCCAGGACCTGCTATATGATGATGTGGTTTGTGATGAGAGTGAGGACCTGCTATATGATGATGTGGTTTGTGATGAGAGTGATGACCTGCTATATGATGATGTGGTTTGTGATGAGAGCCAGGACCTGCTATATGATGATGTGGTTTGTGATGAGAGTGAGGACCTGCTATATGATGATGTGGTTTGTGATGAGAGTGAGGACCTGCTATATGATGATGTGGTTTGTGATGAGAGTGAGGACCTGCTATATGATGATGTGGTTTGTGATGAGAGTGAGGACCTGCTATATGATGATGTGGTTTGTGATTAGAGTGAGGACCTGCTATATGATGATGTGGTTTGTGATGAGAGTGAGGACCTGCTATATAATGATGTGGTTTGGTATGAAAGTTTGAGGTGCAACAACTCATCCAGAGTAACACACATTAATGTGACATTGTGATCTATACTGATGGGTCAGTGGTGAGAAACAGACAGAGTGGCTGGGATCTTATTCTGAAGGCTAATTAATTATTCTTGTTGAATGAGAGTCTGTTATATGAAATTAAGTCCTCCAAAATGAGAATGGAAGTGGAAGCAGTAACAGTGGCATTCCGTTGGTTAGAGGAGACCACTGCAACACACATTTTATTCATTATGGACTCAATGAGTATGCTTAGTAAGATGGAGAAAGGAATGTTTCGTGTGGAATGGCTCATCTCGCTTCAGATTTCACAGATTGTGAGAATTGTTTGGTTTTTTTTTGCCCTGGCCATGCAGAAGTGTGGGGGAAGGAATAGGCTGGCAAGAAATGTACCTCTTGGTGGTAGATTAGTTATGGACAAAGGGGGAGGTGGTCGTGCACCTGTGGGACCAGGTGGGGGGAACAGACAGATTGAGAACCCGTGTGTGGAAAGGATGAGATTGTGGGGGATTGGCAGGGGTTCTGGTAGAATCTCAAAACTGAGAAGGAAGACCAGGAGAAGTTTCAATCAGACAGCGGTGGGAATGATTAGTAGTATAGCTCTTTGCTGGCTGTTGAATGAGGGGATGGAGTGTATATGGGAATATCCTGAGTGTAGTGATGTCAGTTCTTAGCTCAACTCAACTTTCTGGCCCATCCATTGCCCTTACCTCTGTATGTCCTGTATCTCTTATGGTGCTGATGTCTGGCTCATCCTTTGCCCTTACCTCTGTATGTCCTGTATCTCATGGTGCTGATGAAATCTGACCCATCCATTGCCCTTACCTCTGTATGTCCTGTATCTTTTATGGCGCTGATGAAATCTGACCCATCCATTGCCCTTACCTCTGTATGTCCTGTATCTCTTATGGCGCTGATGAAATCTGACCCATCCATTGCCCTTACCTCTGTATGTCCTGTATCTCTTATGGCATTGATGATATCTGACCCATCCATTGCTCTTACCTCTGTATGTCCTGTATCTCTTATGGCATTGATGATATATGACCCATCCATTGCCCTTACCTCTGTATGTCCTGTATCTCTTATGGCATTGATGAAATCTGACCCATCCATTGCCCTTACCTCTGTATGTCCTGTATCTATTATGAAGTTGATGAAATCTGACCCATCCATTGCCCTTACCTCTATGTCCTGTATCTATTATGACGTTGATGAAATCTGACCCATCCATTGCCCTTACCTCTATATGTCCTGTATTTCTTATGGCATTGATGATATCTGGCCCATCCATTGCCCTTACCTCTGTATGTCCTGTATCTCTTATGGCATTGATGATATCTGGCCCATCCATTGCCCTTACCTCCTAGATCACCGCCATGTCTGCCAAATTATCAGCTCGCTCGTTGCCTTTCATGCCTGAGGGTCACGGTACATAGATGAAAGCTAGCTGGGTATCACTGCAAGTTGCCTTTTCCAGCGTTAAATTTCTCTGTGACAGATGTCATGGTAAGATAAGAGAAATGTGCAAGCTGCTATGCCATAAACTTAGACTGTTTTGCCTCTTTTACTGCAGATCATTCTTCTTCTGCGTTCACCCGGAATGTTGTTTTAGACGTAATTGTGCTGTGCCTGTTTACAGCAGAGCTGCAATATTTTTACATTTTGGCAGACACATCCTATTTCTTCAAGCATTTATTGGCCGGGTTACCTTCACGGGCAGATTATTCTAACACCATTTGTTGCTTTGTAAACAATCTTGTTTCATTAGCCTTTTCCAGGCAATTGTTGATAGTTACACTGGTTGTCCAAGGTATTTGCAACATTTGTCTCTGCTGGCTCCAAACTCTTCCTAATTTGTTCATTCACATCCAAAGATGAACAGCTGAGGCAATACTTCTTGAGCCTCTCACGTTCTCTGCATTAATGACCAGATGTATCAATCTCCAAGTGAGCATTGCGATGGGGTTTACAATTTCACTGATAGTATGCGTCATAACAATGGAAGTAATTCTGTCTGCAATGGTTGGCTACACACAAGGTCCTAGAGCCAGTGGACAGTGCAGAATGTCACTGCTGAAAGCTGTCATAGACAACACCACAATCCTGGCAGAGGACAGCCCTGCCTACAGTGTGCTCCTGTGGTTAGTTCCACTGATCAGCTGGTGCAAGATGAGTTTGGAGCCCAAGAAGTCCAGAAGATTGTCAGGCATCCAGGGCAAGATGTCAGCAACCATGTTGATGGTGGCATGCCCAGCAATCCCCACACTGCTATAGGTGCCTGTCACAAGGTTATAAATAACATTAGATATGTGGATGATACAGTGTTGATTGCAGACAATGAGCAGGATCTGCAACATTTAGTAGATGCAGTTGTTGTACACAGTGAACGACTAGGGTTAGAATTAAATTGTAAGAAAACACGGATTATGGTCGTCACTAGGAAGAATGAAATACCACAATGTAATATACAGGTGCTGGCTTCCTGGCCTAGAGGTTAGCGACTTTTCTCCGTAATCTTGTATACTCTCGTAGGTAACGTGACGACAGTGAGAATCAGCAGTGGTTCGAATCGCATCGGTAACTTACAGGGTATGTGAGCCGGCCGCTCAGAAAGCAATGGCAAACTACTGAGCGTAATCTTGCCAAGAAATCAACAATCAGCTGAAAGATGCTGATGTTGACAGCAATGTCCTGTAAAGGATATGCAAACAATTTTAATTTAAATATACAGGTAAATGGGGATATTCTTAAGTAAGTGAATCGATACAATTATCTCGGAACAGTCATAACATCTTATGGGAAATGTCTTGAACAGATTAGGACAAGAACTGCCATGGTGAAGGTAGCCTTTTGCAAGATGAAAAACATACTCACTAATAAAAAGATGTCATTTGCAACGAGAAAAAGAGTTTTGAGGTGCTACATGGAACATGTGCTTTTGTATGGATGTGAAGCGTCGACAATAGAACAGGCTGAAAAACATCTGATGGCTGTGGAAATGTGGTTTCTGAGAAGAATGCAAAGAATACCATGGGCAGACAAAAAAAACCAATGATCAAATCCTACAAGAAACAAATGAAAATCGTAAATTGATTAGAGAAATCAGACATAGACAGTCAACGTCTTTGGTCATATTATGAGAAGAAATAAATTGAAAAATTTGGTGACAACTGGCAAGATTGAGGGGAAAAGAACAAGAGGAAGGCAGAGAAGTAAATACCTGGATGGCTTGACCACATGGCATGGTCGAGACAAGAACATTGAGCTGATCCATGATTCTGGTGATGGACTGAGATGGAGAGATATGACCACCCATGCTTACCAGCATGGCAAATGATGATGATGATGATTCTTCTTTTTCTTTCTGTTTCACTTCTGCCATCATCTGCTATTGCATGTCCAAGATAAGAGAAACTTGTTACTTGTTCTAGTATCTCCCTGTTTAGTGATATTATTGATGACTTCTCCTTTCCACTGCTAATTATCATAGTTTTAGTTTTTTGGATATTATCTAAGCCACATTCTGCATTATGCCTGTTTACTTGTTCCACTAGGTTTTGTAACTCTTGCTCACTTCTTGCTAGTGTCACTGTATTAAACAGATATGTTAATGCTGGACAGAGATAATAAAGTTGGATGGAAATTTTCTTACTAGACAAAACATGTTGGACAAAGAAATTAAAGTTGCACATGAATTTTACTGTCTTACAAACACATTACAGTTGGCGAGAAATAATTTTGTAGACAAATAATACTTATGTAGGAATGTGCTCTTATGTCTGAAGCCAGGTTTCTGTTCTACCCTCACCAGATTACACAGACTTTCTGTAGCCTTAACTTTCAGATAAACTTGCACTTACTTGAGCCTTGTTGCCACTCAACATCTGTACCTTAAATTTAGAACTCATATTTGTACTGTGATAGATTTTCTATAATTCGGGGATGTTGAAGTTGTTTTTACAAATCAAATTAAATAGTTTTATAATTTCATATTACAACTTGTGTTTGAAGCTAATTAGTTTAAATGCTGTACAATTTGAGTTGTTTACAACATAATAACAACTTGAGCACAACTAATGTGTCAATGTCTTACATACACAGATGTGCTGTCTGATGAGATCATCCGTGATGTCAACATGCTTTACAAGAAAGAACAGACCAAGTCTGAAGTACTGACATATGCCAGCTGTAGTCAGCCAACAACAAGTGAACACAATGTTGCATGTGTGGGTTCTGTTGCCTGTAATGACAATGTTACTGAAATAATTCAGAGACAAGATAATCATATGCTAATGTTACGTACACAAGCAAACTCTGATGAAACAAATTCTATGAAAGAGGAGAGTTCAGAACTCTGTGAGGCATATGAGACACATAGATTGTTTTGTAATGAGCGGAAATTGGAGTCTGAAGAGAACAAGGTGAAGTGTAATACTCTTGTTGTGAGTTCTACAGATGGCAGAAAGGAGAAGAAGCATAAGAGAAGAGATAAAGAAGGGAAGTTACCCAGGCAGGAGGCCTGTGGCCTCAGGTTTACAGTCAATAACTGTCTCAAAATAGGTCAGAACAATCACATGGTTGAAAAACCATTCAAATGTGATATTTGCAACAAAAGATTTAAACTAAACTATAGTTTTGTTAAGCATACAAATTTTCATGAAGGGAAGTATTGTTACAAGTGTGATGTTTGTAATGCAGGCTTTATGCTGTTCTGTAATCTGAAAGTTCATATTAGAAAACACGCTGGAGTTAAACCTTACAAGTGTGATGTTTGTGATGCTAGTTTTATATGGGATAGTGATCTTAAAAAACATAAAAGAATACACACTGGAGAGAAGCCTTACAGTTGTGATGATTGTGGTAAAAGGTATTCTGTGAGCAGCTCTCTGAATGCACACAGAAGAATACATACAGGAGAAAAGCCTTTCCAGTGTGATGTTTGTGGTATAAGTTATGCTGATGCTAGTTCTCTGAAGATACACAAACATGTACATACAGGGGACAGGCCTTTTAAGTGTGATATTTGTAGTTTTGCATTTACACGCCTTACTTTTCTTAGAAGACACCGTTTCATACATACAGGTGACAGGCCTTTTAAATGTGATCTTTGTAATTTTGCATTTACACGCTTTACTCATCTTCAAAGACACCTTTTTAAGCATACAGGTGAGAAACCTCACAAGTGTGGTGTTTGTGGTATAAGTTTCAAACGAAACAGTTATCTGAAGCAACACATGAGCACACATACAGGGGAAACACCTTACAAGTGTGATGTTTGTAATGCAGAATTTGTAGATCACTCTTCTCTGAAAATTCATAATGGGCTACATACTGAGGAAACACCTTACAAGTGTGATGTTTGTGGGGCTATGTTTCTACTAAAATCTAGTCTAACTATACATAAGAGACAACACACAGGGGAGAAGCCTTACAAGTGTGATGTTTGTAATGCAGGATTTGTAGATTACTCTTCTCTGAAAATTCATAAGAGACAACATACAGGGAAAACACTTACAAGTGTGATGTGTGTGGGGCTATGTTTTCACTAAAATGTAGTCTAACTATACATAAGAAACAACACACAGGGGAGAATCCATACAAGTGTGATGTGTGTGGTTTGGGGTTTATGGTAAGTAACCATCTCAACACACATAAACTGACACATACAAGACAGAAATATAAATGTGACTTGTGTAATCTAGACTATCTTTACATTCCTGATTTACAAAAGCACTTGTGTCTACACCTGCAGGAGCAGCCACACAAATGTGGTGAATGTAATGCTGTGTTTTCACAGAAGTATCAACTTAAATGTCATAGAAGGAAACACATGAAGAAAAAGACCTACAAGTGTGAAGTCTGCAGTGTAGAATACACATTGTTTTGTAATCTGAAATCACACATGAGAATACATACTGGGGAAAGACCTTACATATGTGAAATTTGTGGTACAACATTTATGACAGGTAGTAATCTGAACAATCATATGTTATTACATACAGAGGCTAAACCTTACACGTGTAACTTTTGTGGAGAAGACTTCAAACAGGCTTGCAGTCTGGCACGGCATAAGGCAACACATGTAAGGAAATAATGCAAATAAGATGTTTCCATTTAGAAGTTTTGCATAATACATTTTACAATTTTTAATCTTTCATTGAAAACAGTAACAATGATGTAATTCAGTGTCAATTGTTTTGAACTGAAAACAAATAGGTATATTAAGCTCCTGCGAGAAGAAATGTACTAAACATCAACACGTTGCACATACCTTACAAGGAAATTGCTTTCCAATTGTTTTGAAACAGCGATTGTCTTGCATTCATTCTACCATGTCTAAAGTCAGTGCTTTGTGATTTTGGTGCTATAAGTGCAAAGCTTGTACTTGGAATGATAAAGCAGGGCAGTGGAAGAGAGTAGGCAGAGGAGAGTAATTACTAAGAGAGAGATAGACACATAGAAGATGACAAGATAATGGGACAGAGTGATAGAGAGAAAACACTGGCATGTCTCAGGGTTATCTTTTGATTCCATACCCTACACAAAGAAAAAGGGTACACATATTAATTATAGGATCTCTTTAGGCAGGGACTGAAAAAACACTCACAACCCAAGCAGTGGAAACAGCATGAGCACATCATGTATCCAGACAAACTGGACTTGACACTCCATCCATCCATCATGTATCCAGACAAACAAGACTTCACACTCCATCCATCCATCATGTGCCGTGTCCGAAAGCGTGGGCGGTCATGATTCGCCAATTCACTCGATCACAGAGTCCTGGGTCAGCTCAGTGTTCCTGTCTTGACCATGCCACATGGTCAAGCCATCCAGGTATTTACTTCTTGGTCTTCCCCTCAGTCTTGCCAGTTGTCACCAAGTTCTCCAATTGATTTTTTCTCATAACGTGTCCAAAAAATGTTGAGTGTCCACGTATAATTTCTCTAATCAATTTACGATTTTCATTTGTTTCTTGTAGTACTTGGTGATATCAAAGAAACAGGTGACACCCAAATGTGAAATAGAGATAGAAGGGAAAATTCTTCACCAAGAGGATAATTTTAAATGTCTAGGGACATTTATAACATCAGATAGAAGATGCACAACAGAGATTAAGAGCAGAATAGGACAAGCAAAGGCTGCATTTCAGAAAATGAAGAATATCCTGTGCAACAAATCAATATAATTGAATGTAAGAAAGAGAGAAGATGCTATATACAACCTGTTTTGCTGTATGGCTGTGAATCTTGGAATGTAACAAATTAGGAAGAGATTGGAAACAACAGAGATGTGGTTTCTGAGACGAATGTTGGGAATTCCTTGGACTGCCAAAGTAACTAACAACGAATGCCTGAAAGAGGCTAATGAAACTAGAACACTATATACAACAATAAGAAAGAGGCGAACAACATTTTTTTGGTCATGTGATGAGAAGAGAGGTGCTGGAGAACATTGTGACAACTGGAAAGATCGAGAGGCAGAGGCAGACCAAGAGAAATCCAGCCGGATGGATTGCGACGGTGGCATGGAGAAGTATCAATGGCAGAGTTGATCCAGAAAACCAAAGACCGAGATCTGTGGGGAGTCATGAACACCTATGCCAGTCGGCATGGCACTTGATGATGATGAGTGCTTAGTCATTGGCTTTTCTGTCTGTCCATGGTATTCTTTTCATTCTCCTCAGAAACCACATTTCCACAGCCATCAGATGTTTTTCAGCTTGACTGCTCATTGTCCAAGCTTCATTTCCATACAAAAGTACAGGCTCTTTATATCCCCTCAACACTATTTTTCTCGTTTCAATTGACATCTTTTTATTGGTCAGTATGTTGTTTATCTTGCTAAAGGCTACTTTTGCCATGGTGATCCTTGTTCTAATCTCTTCAAGGCATCTCCCATCAGATGTTTTTACTGTTCCGAGATAATTGTATCGATTCACTTGTTGAAGAATATTCCCATTTACTTGTATATTAAATTGTGGTATTTCGTTCTTCCTAGTGACGACCATAATCTGTCTTCTTACAATTTAATTCTAACCCTAGTTGTTCACTGTGTGCAACAACCGCATCTACTAAATGTTGCAGATCCTGCTCATTGTCTGCAATCAATACTGTATCATCCATTGGGCAGATTGTCCTGCCCTTAACTTGCGACTGGCTCAGAAAGTCCACACGAGATTTGTCCTACTGATCAAAGACAAAGAAAGAAGCATACAGTGGAACCTCGCTTAACGAGCACCTCTCATAACGAGTAATTTCCATAACAAGCAAAATAAATTGTAAAAACATGATTCGCTGAACGAGTGACGTTTTGCGTGATGAGGGGAGGGGAAGTTCCAGGTTGTGCGCCTGCAACATCAAGATCCAGTTTCTGCCTCCCAACACTACTCCGTTACTCCAGCCTATGGACCAGCAGGTTATTTCTAACTTTAAGAAGCTCTACACTAAAGCGCTTTTCGAGCATTGTTTGAGGTGACTAAAGGGACCAGTCTCACTCTCAGAGAGTTTTGGAAATATTACTTCCAGATCGTTGCCTGCCTCAAGATGATCGAAAAGGCGTGGGAAGGGGTTACCAAGAGAACCCTCACTTCTGCTTGGAAGAAGCTTTGGCCAGAGAGCGTTGTCGAATGTGACTTTGAGGGGTTTTAGACAGTACCTGTGGAGCCTGAAGTCAACGAGATTGTGTCTTTAACCATGATCTTGGGACTTGATTGATTGATTGATTAATCTAGGAACCGACATCACAGCATTCGGGGCATTCCCATAGGTGCTCCGTCCCCATCCTCAGCAGCCAGCGAAGAGTTCCAACACTAATAGTACCAGTAGCAATCTGATTATATGTCCGTCTCGCCTTTCCTCTGAGCGTCTAGCATCGTCACTCCTCGCTGTATCATTCTTGACAGACCATGATGATCGATCATGGGACTAGAGGTGGATAACAAAGATATTGATGAGCTTGTGAAAGAGCATAGTCAAGAGCTGACCACCGAAGAGCTTATGGAATTATGTCAGATCCCTTTAAATTACCCCATAGGACGAAGCCCGACTATAGGACAAGGGACACACGGGTTAAGACTGTACAGGGACAGACCGGACGATACGAGTTAATTAGAAGACCATTAGCAACAACGGACAGACTAACCCCGAGGACTGACAGAGGTGAAGGACAAAACTGAGACGCAGTACTGGTCACGGCAAACCACAACCCAGGTGAGGTGGCATGTGGTGCTTCACCACGGGATAGACGACCGAGGCCAAAGGCTTACTCAGACGGGACAAGGCTGTAGACAGAGACGGTTGTGTTTGGACAATGCTTGAACGAGTGAAGAAGTGACAAGAATGAATGATAGCCTGAGCTGGGAGTATCTGCAACAAGTTGTGTGTGTGTGCTGACTGCGAGTGCGAGTATATAGTTAGAAGAATATACGATATACATGAATTGTGATTTAACATTATTATTATGAATAAGCTATACATGTACATATTGTATGATTTAAACGGTGATACCATGTATATGCATAAATTAATAAACCATTATGATACTTGTACACACTCACGTCATTGATTCATTGATGAAACGTGATATGCCAGACCTCAGTAGATACAACGAGGTGCTGACAAATTACATTGTGTTTCACAGCAAGAAGTTGTGGAGGAGAGTTTGTCCGAGGAGGAGGAGGAGGTAACAGCAAACCAACAATCTTCTGGCGCAATAAGAGAAATGCTGAAAGAATGGGAAACTGTTGCATCGTACATTAAGAACCATCACCCTAATAAGGCAATGGCTTTGAGAGCTACTAATTTATTTATTGATAAAACTGTCGCATTTCCACCAAATTCTGAAGCGTCAGCAAAAACAAATTTCTCTAGACAGCTTTCTAGTAAAAAAGAAAAAGGTATGCATTCATCATCATCATCTTCCACTTCTGCCGTCAAGCGTCGTGGGAAGGAATAATTTGCGTTCCAGCGCCCGGTGGGTGGCACTGGATAGTGTCATTCCATGTGATTGTACAATGTCTTTGATGTCGTCAATCCATTTTCTTCTTGGACGTCCTCTTGGTCTTGTCGCAGATGATCTTTGATGTAAGGCCAGTGATGGTAGTTGTTCGTGTTGCATTCTAACGACATGGCTAAACAACTTGATCTTCTGTCTTTCAATAAATGTGGCACAGGGTGTTGATCCCACAGTCTATCTGATAACAGCATTTCTTACTCGGTCTCGGATTGTTAGGTTGGCAACTCTCCTCAGGCATCTCATCTCGCAGGTGTTGATTTTACGAAGGTGTGATTTGGATAAGTCCAGGTTTGAGATTGGTAGCATAGGGTTGGTGTGAATATGCTGTTTATTATCTGTCGTTTTGCGGACATGGGTATATTTGGATGTTTAAGTAAGGGTGATAGTTGATATGTAAGTGCACTAGCTTTTTGACATCTGATTTCGATTTCTCTGTCCAATCTGCCATCTTCTGTGATCATACTTCCAAGATATTTGAATTCTTTAACTTGTTTCAGAGTTGTGCTATTTATCTGTATACTTAATGGGCCCGGCGATCTGCTAACTTGCATTACTTCGGTTTTGGCTGTGTTTATACTCATATTGTATCTGCTGCAGGTTGAACTCAGATTATTAATATGATGTTGTAGTCTGCCCTCATCGCTGTAAAACAGGCACTGATCGTCTGCAAATAGAAGTTCATTTATTTCCTGTGGATCAGTTGTTTCATCTGGAGTAAAGAGTTCTAAATTTTCTGAATCTGTTCTGTCAAGACTTGCTTCTTTGGATATTCTGTCCATGTAGACATTAAATAGCAGAGGAGAGAGCACACATCCCTGTCTCACTCCTGTATTGACTGTGAACATATCTGATATTCCTTCTTGTGTTCTTACTGCACTTCGGCTCGAGTGGTACATGGCTATGATGTTTTCTAGCAATTGCCCTTGTATCCCATAGTCTTCAAGGATGGTCCATAATTTGTATCTGTCTACTCTATCGAAAGCCTTTTCCTGATCTACAAACACAATATTCTGCTGGTCACTATATTCGATAGTTTTTTCACATATTTGTCTAAGTGTAAATAGTGCATCAGTGCAACTTTTACCTTTCAGAAAACCGAATTGTACTTTGCTTAACTGTTGTTCAACTATGGGTCTAGCTCTTTGTTCCAATAGTTTTGCATACATTTTCCCTATATGGCTCAGGAGTGATATACCTCTGTATGTTTCACACTCTCTCATATTGCCTTTCTTTTTCCATATTGGTACTATTATTGCCTGTTGCCAATCCTCTGGGACTTGTCTTTCTTCCCATGCTATATTGAAAAGTCTTGTTAGCCATTTAACTCCTGTTTTCCCACAGGCCTGAATAGCTTCTGTGGTTATTCCACCTGGACCCGGCGATTTGTTTTTAGGACTTTTCTGTATAACTGCTTTGACTTCTGCAGGTAAAAAATTTGGTTCTTGTTGTCCATGACTTTTAGGCACAAAAGTGAGATTTTCTATGTTATGTGTGGGGTTAAGTAGTTCTTGAAAGTATTCTGCCCACCTTACTTTGTTGTGGACTAAATATTGGTATACCTCTTTTGCTGTTTATGATGGTGGTTGGCTTGTAGCATGCATTTCTGTTTCTCATTGCATTGACACGTTTATAAAATTCTCTTGGGCAGTCTTTGTTAAGGGTCGCCATCTGTTCACCGTAGATTCTCCAGGATTCATCTTTAGATGTTCTAATTGTTCGTTTGGCATTTCGTCGTGCAATTCTATAAGTAACATAGTCTTGTTCAGATTTGGTTGTGATCCATTTTTTGAATGCTACCTTCTTTTTGAATATGCTATCTTTAACTTCGTTGTTCCACCAAGCTGTTCTTAATCTTTTGTCTTGCCCTACTTTCTTTGTGCCACATTTATTTTCCAGTGTGTCGAGCATGGCAGCTTTGAAAATTGTATTATAGGTATGTATTATAATTTGTAAATTAATTATTTAAATTTTTTTTTTCTGCAAATCGGATTCTCATTCCAGGTTCGTTCATTCCGTGATAGAAGGGGAAGATGAATCACGCTGCTTAATAATGTATATATAATTTTCTTTGAATAAACGTTATACAAAACATTTTAAGTTTTTTTTTTTCCGGCATGAAACGCATTATCGCATTTTACATTAATTTGTATGGGAAAAACTGTTTCGCTTAACGAGTGTTCTGCCTTACGAGTAAGATTCTGGCACGAATTATGCTCGTTAAGCGAGGTTCCACTGTATTGTTCCATCGGATTGAACTAGACGAAAACAAACCCGGCAATCACTGGCGTGTGAAGCGGGTGTGTAACCACGCGGCACACGCTGGACACGCCAAATTATCATAACAGAACATTACGTCACCCATCGTAGGCTATGCTCAAGATTGCCCAATCGCCGCGACTAACGTCCGTCAATCGATGTGGACCTGAACGATCAGGACTTCTCACTGGCAAGGAACACCAGGCCTCCTAAAATCCAGTAAGCAATAATCAAATTGATTATTTGGTTGTTTCGGAATTTGAAATTTAAATATTGAGCACAACCCACTACTGGCAACGCTGATCGTATTCTGGTATGAACCTAAGGCCTATCCACGTCAATATGGAAGCACTATACTCGAGTTTCGTTCTCGTTTGAGCTCGTCAGTAGTGTATATTCCTGACCGGATCCGGAAACAAGCCCTGGATCACTGGCGTCTGAAGCGGGTGTGTAACCACACGGCACACGCCAAATTATCATAACAGAACATTACAACGTCACCCATGGTAGGCTATGCCCAAGATTGCCAAATCGCCGCGACTGACGTCCGTCAATCGATGTGGACCCGAATGATCAGGACTTCTCACTGGCAAGGAACACCAGGCCTCCTAAAATCCAGTGATAGTGCTTCCATATTGACGTGGATAGGCCTTAGGTTCATACCAGAATACGATCAGCGTTGCCAGTAGTGGGTTGTGCTCACTACTGACGAGCTCAAGCGAGAGCGAAACTTGAGTATAGTGCTTCCATGTTGACGTGGATAGGCCTTAGGTTCATACCAGAATACGATCAGCGTTGTCAGTAGTGGGTTGTGCTCAATATTTAAATTTCAAATCCCGAAACCAAATAATCAATTTGATTATTGCTCACTGGATTTTAGGAGGCCTGGTGTTCCTTGCCAGTGAGAAGTCCTGATCGTTCGGGTCCACATCGATTGACGGACGTCAGTCGCGGCGATTGGGCAATCTTGAGCATAGCCTACGATGGGTGACGTTGTAATGTTCTGTTATGATAATTTGGCGTGTGCCGCGTGGTTACACACCCGCTTCACTCGCCAGTGATCCGGGGCTTGTTTCCGGATCCGGTCAGGGATATGCACTACTGACGAGAACGAAACTCGAGTATAGTGCTTCCATATTGACGTGGATAGGCCTTAGGTTCATACCAGAATACGATCAGCGTTGCCAGTAGTGGGTTGTGCTCAAAATTTAAATTTCAAATCCCGAAACAACCAAATAATCAAACCCGGCAATGTTAAATGACAACGAGACAGATTAACGATTTAAAAAAAAAAAAAATAGCCACACTGAACATCTGTGGAGTGTACAATAAAGAAGAAGAGCTGATAGAAACAATGGAAGAGAGGACTATTGGTAAAAGGACAAGACACGGTATTGAAATAGTCATTGTACCACGATCAGCAAGAAGAATATTAGAAATAACTCCTGTCTGGGAAATTGCCATTACTAAGGACACTTAGCAGTCAGCAAAAGGTCACCATACAGTGGATACCATCCCACTTTGGAGTACCCGGAAACGACAGAGCTGATCAATTGGCTAAGGAAGGGGCAAAAGAAATGTGCCTGTTACATACCACCAAAAGAAAAGAATGATCAAATCAGTCAGAAAGCCACCAAAACCTGCTCAAGATGACTACTACGTTATGGACAGACCAGAACAAGTCATTATTGGACGCCTCAGAACAGGACACAATATATTACGCAACCACATGTATACAAAATTCAAGATTGGTGAAACAGCCATGTGCACATGTGGATTGGCCTTGCAGACAGAAGAGCACATACTCCAAGACTGCCCAAAATATAACATCTAGGCAAACCTTCTGGCCTAGAGAGACCACAGTGGAAGATAAACTCTATGGACCGCTGTGTGCACTGGAAAAGACAGTTAAATTCATACAAGAGACAACAATGCAGATATAGACATATTTCAAGCGAACGAAAGAAGAAGAATAAGAATTAGAAATAAAATATATATTAGAAAGAATCATTACAGTGCGAATAAAAGAATGGGCAATTACTACAAATTTACACATATACGCTCCATGTAATACAAGCACGAGAAAGAACGCGAGTTCTTCGAAGACGTCCATGATACACTAAATAAAATAGAAAAGCAAGACATCATAGTTACTGGGGGATTCAGTGCAAGACTAGGACACAAGTATGGTCACTGCTAAGAATTAAAGCAATGGCAAACTACCTTCTTTATAGATGTCTAGAAACTCATGTTTCGTCAAGTCATAGACAACCAGAGAAGCGGCGTAAAACGGTGCTCCACAACAGCAGCCTCGCCAGGTAGGGATAGTCATGCACACTCCAGACCGTCACCAAGCGACTGAGTGCAACATATTAACATCACTGAACATTGAAACGTGGAACTATCTATAACAGAGTTATAGGAGTTGGGGAGGTATTAAGGTGCGCAACGTAAAGGTTTTGTTATGGAGTAGTGCACGGGTAAGCACCATAGTAGGAGGTAGCTATGGGGGGTTGTGGTGTGACGACAGAGTGGTCAGAGGTTAGTGACCGCAGTAGTTAACCAGCAGACTGGTCGCATGTTTGGAATCCATCTAGAATGATAGCGGGACTCTGTTTTTTATAAATCCCAATTGTTGTCACCGACTTGAGTACTGCTATGCCTTCGTTTGATATGAGAACCCAATTGTTGTCAACCGACTTGAGTACTGCTATGCCTTCGTTTGATATGAGAACCCAATTGTTGTCAACCGACTTGAGTACTGCTATGCCTTCGTTTGATATGAGAACCCAATTGTTGTCAACCGACTCGAGTACCGCTATGCCTTCGTTTGATATGAGAACCCAATAAAAATGGAAACCGAAGGATATGGAGTTGATTTGTCTGTAATTCAAGATTAACGACTTTGCCTCCCCTACACTGTTATAGGGCGAACCTGGACGGGGGTGGCACATTGGATAACATCAAGCAAGACATGAGAATAATATTATTTTAGGTGTATGTAAGTCCAGGTGGAAAGGGCCGGACATGATAACCTCCGGAGAATATAATTGACCAAGATAAACATGCAACGAGAAGAAAACAAATAAACAAACAAACAAAGTATAAAATGCTTCGAAGAACCTATACGTTTGTATGGATGTGAAGTGTGGACAATGAGCAGACAGACTGGAAATCATCTAATGAGGGTGGAAATGTGGTTTCTGAGGAAAATGCAAAGAACACCGCGGACAGACAGAAAAACCCATGAGAAAGTCCTACAAGAACCAAATGAAAACCATAAACCGATCAGAGAAATTAGACGTGGTCTAGATTTTTTGGGCACGTTATGAGAAGAAATAAACTGGAGAACTTGGTGACAACTGGCAAGATTGAGAAGGAAAAAAAACAAGTGGAAGGCAGAGAAGAATATATAGATGACGTGGCCACGTGTTATGATCGGGACAAGATTGAGAACCAGAAGTCCTAGTAAATAAATAAAGTGTACAAGAAACATAGCATTAAAAAAAATTAGCATAAGTAAATCAGAGGTAATGACGATAACAAATAAGAAAACATTACATAGACCCATACAAAAGAACACCTTTTTAAACCGAGTAAAGAATTTCAAGTACTTCGGAAGTATAATATCATAAAATGGCAAATCTGAAGACGAGATCGAGAATGGATGCAATAAGGCAAAGCAACTCAATGTACAAATTGCATCAATACTGCAGAACAAACAGGTGTCAGTAGATACTAAAAGAAAAAAAACAACACACACTTTACAACAAAATCTTCATACTAGCTATATGGCATACAGCTAGTATGGAGATTGTGTTATAAAGTGTGTGTTTTTCTTTTAGTATCTACTGACACATGTAGAGTCTATGCTATCCATGCCAAACCTCGACAATGGTCTAAATCACAAGAGACAAAACTACCAACTAACAGTATACCACAACAAACAATGATGCATATGTCAGATGGAATCAAAAGAAGAGGCCTACTGTGTAAACGATTGTCAGATAGAATAACGGAGTCCATAGAAATGTCGATATACGAAGCACACTGGTTGGCACTCTCCCGCTGTTTATGTCTCGCCTCGACACCACATGGTACAAGATGAGATGATGGACGGGCACTATCCCGCTGTTTATGTCTCGCCTCGACACCACAAGGTACAAGATGAGATGATGGACGGGCACTATCCCGCTGTTTATGTCTCGCTTCGACACCACAAGGTACAAGATGAGATGATGGACGGGCACTCTCCCGCTGTTTATGTCTCGCCTCGACAAGACAAGCACAAGATGAGATGATGGACGGCACTCTCCCGCTGTTTATGTCTCGCCTCGACACCACAAGGTACAAGATGAGATGATGGACGGGCACTATCCCGTTGTTTATGTCTCGCCTCGACACCACAAGGTACAAGATGAGATGATGGACGGGCACTATCCCGCTGTTTATGTCTCGCCTCGACACCACATGGTACAAGATGAGATGATGGACGGGCACTATCCCGCTGTTTATGTCTCGCCTCGACACCACAAGGTACAAGATGAGATGATGGACGGGCACTATCCCGCTGTTTATGTCTCGCTTCGACACCACAAGGTACAAGATGAGATGATGGACGGGCACTCTCCCGCTGTTTATGTCTCGCCTCGACAAGACAAGGCACAAGATGAGATGATGGACGGCACTCTCCCGCTGTTTATGTCTCGCCTCGACACCACAAGGTACAAGATGAGATGATGGACGGGCACTATCCCGTTGTTTATGTCTCGCCTCGACACCACAAGGTACAAGATGAGATGATGGACGGGCACTATCCCGCTGTTTATGTCTCGCCTCGACACCACAAGGTACAAGATGAGATGATGGACGGGCACTATCCCGCTGTTTATGTCTCGCCTCGACACCACAAGGTACAAGATGAGATGATGGACGGGCACTATCCCGCTGTTTTTGTCTCGCCTCGACACCACAAGGTACAAGATGAGATGATGGACGGGCACTATCCCACTGTTTATGTCTCGCCTCGACACCACAAGGTACAAGATGAGATGATGGACGGGCACTATCCCGCTGTTTATGTCTCGCCTCGACACCACAAGGTACAAGATGAGATGATGGACGGGCACTCTCCCGCTGTTTATGTCTCGCCTCGACACCAGAAGATACAAGATGAGATGATGGACGGGCACTCTCCCGTTGTTTATGTCTTGCCTCGACACCAGGAGGCACAAGATGAGATGATGGACGGGCACTCTCCCGCTGTTTATGTCTCGCCTCGACACCAGAAGATACAAGATGAGATGATGGCGGGCACTCTCCCGTTGTTTATGTCTTGCCTCGACACTACAAGACACAAGAGCCACAAGATGAGATGTACTGGTCAGTGATGGTGCTGGCTCCGCCGCCTCGAATGGGGCTCACCAAAGGCTAATGGTAATTATCAGCTACTTTCGGTGGAATCAAGGCAAAGAGAAATGGGGCAAAAACTAGCGAACCCAATGCGAACACAACATATTACCGCCAAGCACTGAATTCATACCTTTTTTTTTTTTGCCGTTCGTTCGCTTTGAACGCAAGCGTAGTCCATTCACACTACTTCTAGTAGCACAAGGCTGAAACTTTGCGTGTGGATTAGCTTTCCCTATTACCAGTGTCCCTCGCCATCAGGCGAACCCACCCCGACTTCAGAGATACTAGTAATTAACGTCCCTAAGTAAAGGGTGAGAAGTCCAACATTTCAGTCCAACTGTCCGGTGTGGGGGTTGAACCTCTTACCTTGGCATCAGCACACTGGATGTTTAAGAACTAGCGTTCTTATTCATTCTGCCATGTTGATCTCCACACCTGTGAGATGAGATGGTTGAGTAGAGCTGCCAACCGAGGAAGAAATGATGGTATCAGACAAACAGTGGGATCGGCACATTGAACCACATACATTGAACGACAGAAAATCATATGGTTTGGTCATCGCGTTAGAATGCAACACTATCAGACCAGCATTGGTCCTACATCAAAGAAGATCTGATACAAGAGCAACAGGACACCCGAGAAGAAAATGAATTGACGACATCAAAGACATTGTACAATCACATGGAATGACACTATCCAGTGCTGGAGCGCCAATTATTCCTCCTCGCGACGCTTGACGACAAAAGTGGAAGATGATGATAATGATGACTGAAGGAGACATACACATTTAGTTGCCATATACATTTTATGTACGGAGACATCATCGATGTGGCGTGCAGCCAAGAGACACACCTCGGCAACTAAACTAAGACAGATTCTCCAACGGAGGACATGAAGCGATAAATTTAGATCGGGAAGGACAAACGGCAGGCGTGCCGTCACTGACACGCAAGTCACTAACAAACATTGAAACCTCTGCCAGTGGTGTCAACAATCAAATAGAACTTGTTGATGTTGATATAATGCTGCCATCATCATCATGTATCTTTCATTGGTCTGCATGTCTGATTATCTATAACTGCAATGTTGTTTTTCGCATAAATTTTACGTTTTTTTTTTTTTTAAGTTCACCAAGAGGCCAATAATATGTATGTTCTACTGTTGTTTCTATAGGCCAGAAGACTTGCCTAGATGCATCGTCTTTTTTTTTTTTTTACTTTCCGGGGCAGTCTTAGAATATATGAATCTGCTGTCTGTGACGCCAATCAAAACGTGCACATAGCATATATGTCAATCTTAAATTGTGCGTACACGTTGCTGCGTAATCGTGTGTCCTGCTCCGAGGCGCGGACAAATGAGTAGTTCTGATTTCTCGTTTCCCAGCGCTCCACAATGAGGTGGTATCCACTGTATAGTGACCTCACGCTGGCTGCATGACTTCAGATAGTAGTGTCCGTAATACTGGTAATTTCCCAGATTCGAGTGCCGGTGCGTGCACTTTTGTAGCGACGCTTTGGTCAATGTTATGTATTGTTTGTAATTCATTTTAAACGAACATTCCATGTTTGAGTTCTGAAACGCTTTAGTCTTTCAGCCAACTATATCTAGGTGGTTTCCACATTCAAAGACAAACAGTAATTAACTTAATTACAATAGTCTTGGTCACTGGGAATTAACTGATAAACATACGCTCGTATGTTTCACATATATTTACTATCCGATACGGTTCGTTACATACTGATGAATGATGCTAATTTTAAGTCCACAAATTACTCTCTCTTTCTCTCTCTCTCTCTCTCTCTCTCTCTCTCTCTCTCTCTTTCTTTCTCTCTCTCTCTCACTCTTTCTCTCTCTCTCTCTCTCTCGTTCTCTCTCTCTCTCGCTCTCTCTCTCACACTCTTCCCCCCTCCCCCATCCCTCTTGGGAGTGAGATGTCTCCATCCTTCTGCAGATCGCGACACCCAGATCTACAACTACCCGCTTAGCAAAAGATTTATACAGTCGCTTTGGGCACACTAACGAGTCTGACAGTTTTAGCTAGCCCAATCTACATCGCTAAGTAGTTAAAAGAATAACTAAATTATATGAATGATCATTCTCGCCAATGAATTGCTAACATATCCTAATTTACCCTTTCATATCGTGTCTTCTTCATGCAGCCATTATGCGAGTGTACAAGTCGTGCCCAACAGTGCCTCAAGTACCGACTTAACGTCTGCCACTTGTACCACGGCTGAGTACCATGATTGCATTCAGTTGTTTCTTTGTTGCTGTCTTGATTGTTTGGATTTATGCATCATAGTTATGATATTATAGTATTCTATGTTCGCCCCCGCTCCTCCATTTCTAACATCATTTTGTGTTGACCAATTTTTGTAGGCTCAGACCCAAACGAAACGTCATGTGGGTGTTCTTCATCAAGAAAAATGAGAGTCCCTGATCTTGGTTGTATACTGTTCTATTCTCCCTGCTTGCACGTGTGTTGCGTCATTCGCACTGCGATCGCTAACAAGTCAAGTCGCCTTATTCTGTCAAGAAGCCTGATACGCGGGAAAATGTCACGTTGAAAGTCCAACAACAAGAAACACGCGGTAACCAAGATGTGCAGCGTGGGAGCCGACAACAAGAAGAAGAACGTGGAGAGCCTATCTGCTAGCTGCATCAAAGAGCCTGATACTACAGCTACTACTGAAGCTACCACGAGGGAGAAGATCGACAGCCCACAACATACAAGAGCCATACCTACGGAGAAGCTGAGAGAGGAGAAAGACACCGGAGTCAGAAACATCGACTCACCGACAAGCAAGTGGGTTGTCAAGCGGATTCAAGTGGAGCTTGAAGAAATCCTGAAGCAGCTATGAGAAGAGAATCTTCACATCCGATTCTTGAAGGGGAGCGGCTCCTCACCTACTCCAAGATACCTACAACCTTGGCAGTGGTAACGTCGGAGGGCAGCGAGATGCCGACCACAGTATCAATCAACAAGAAAATACAACAGCCAGAGAGATTCATCCCAAGAAGTCAATCAATGTTCAAGATGCCAGAGAGCCGGCCACATCAGAGTGTCAGGATCTTGCAACTTAATCACACAGGCTCGTAACAACTAACAGATGTGATACAAACACTGTCACAGAATGACTATACGTGACACATGGCGAATACAATGATACACACTTTATTCGCACTTCTCATTCGCCACCAATGTTACAGGCATCGCGCAATCACAATATCGATGCCATTATACAATAAATACAATCAATATATACATTCAATGCACTAATACTTCACTCACAATCTACGACTCAGGCGCACAGTCTACTATACCCAAACAGGCGTTCTCTCTCTCTTAGCGTCCACTCACACCAGTAATACGATCACACATTCCATCCACGTCTGTCCAGTACTACCGTCCGACGCCGTCCACCTTCCAACCGCCGTGAGTTCTCCTTGGTCAGGTTGTCTCCCTGCGTGGACTCCGTGTGCCACGCGTGTCACAACTGGCCCTCCCGTCGCTGCGTGGTTAGTGTCGCTCACAGGCGTACACAGCCGTAATTGCCAGGCGTCAATGATGAAGACGCGGCACATCTGCTGGGGAGATTAGGACATTCTCCCACCCCTCTCTCTCTAATGAAAGTAGTATCCTTTCATGTTGGCTATATACATTTGGGTTTATTTATTAAACCTGTCAGAATCGACCCATTGTTTGTCATCTGACATGACACTTTGGTTTATATTGACATATTATGGGTAATAGTATGATATATACACACGCTCGTCAATGATGCTATTAAGCCACACTAATCAGGTACAATCCACTAGTAGAACTGGGTTAGTAATCTAGGTCTTGTTTTCGAATAAGCCATATGCCCTGCAAAGGGTATGTCATGTGCTAGTTGCAATGCTTTTCTGCGGTGTTCTGTTGGTAACACCGTTTGCTCAGTGGTGTTGGTATCTTTGGTGTAATACCGTGTGAGGATACCACCTTTGAGATCAAAGAGCCATCTAGCATTCTTTGTTATTCTTGGCTTTTGACCTATCAAATTAAAATATGTGTGCAACGAAACGTCAGCCTTTTGGGCTTTTATAAAATTTTCTCTCATGGTATTGAGAGGTAGTATAACTGGGCTTAACATTTCTAAAGCCTCAGTTTGGTTAATTTGATCTTGCACTTTTGCAGCAGATCTGGTTACTACATTTGAAACAGAATTTTGACATGGTGTTGTTACATTTGAAACAATACAATCATTCGATGATGTTACAACATTAGCAAACATACATTCATCCGAAGATGATAATACATTGTCAACAATACATTCAGCAGCAGATGTTATTACATTGTCAACACTACATTCAGCAGAAGATGTTCACATTATCAACAATACATTCAGCAGAAGATGTTACACCGTCATGTGGCATATCATTTACTTCAGGAAGGTTATCCACGATTATGTCACAACATGGGTTAGATAATGCTGCGCATTTAACCTTTCCTGTGAGGAATGGGGTGTCAATATATGCCCATGCAAGTGGGTATTTCTCGATGTTACCTAGAGAAAGTTCCTGCATGTAATATGTTTGCCTGTATAGTCTGCAGGTAAGATAAAGTCTCTCTTTAAACCAATAATAATACACCCGCTATCACGTAAGACTGTGGCTGATCAGCCATTTACACAACCTTGGTGGATGTTAAGTTTACCTTTCGAATTTATCACCAAGTTAGCTTCTTTATTGGCAATAGGTATTGAATGGCCTATGTTAGTAAGCCATCCTCGTGAAAACGATTGCAGGTGGTACACTTTTTAAGATGGAAAACATCTATGGTCTCTGCAAAATTAACTGGCTGATCTTCTACCTGTTCTTCATCAGAGGAAGAGCTATCGAACATGGCTGCATTAGCCTATCTGGTCATTTGTTTTAATTTACAGGCATGATGCCAGTGGCCATATGCTTTACAAAGGAAGCATTTGGTTAGTCGTTTGTAGCTCTTTCTCTCCTTATCTTGCCTATCAATATAGTTTTGCAAGTATGTGAGGTAACCTGGGTGTCTATCACACATATCATCTTTCATTATGTGGAAGATTACAATATCTGCATTGGTAGTTATTGTTTACAGATTGCTTAAATGGTTTCTGCTTATTGTAGGTACCTGACTTTGTTCTCTCAAAGGTAGCGGCTGCTACAAACTTTGTGTCAGTCAATATATTAGTAGAACAATTTTTGTTGGCCGTGAAATAAGCCGAACCCCGTTTTTCAATTTGTTGCACACTCTCGCACTCACATTCTTGCAGAAATTTAGAAAATGGTGGTGGTAGAGATGAAATGATTTTATCTCTAAGAATTAAATCTTTCAATTTATCAAAGTTGTTATTTACTTTGGCTGATGACAACCATTTACTGAACCCATCCTGTACTACTGAAATGTAGTCAGAGAACGTTTGTGTAGGTTTTGGAGCTAGTTTACTAAACTGTTCTCTGTAGCCTGCTTCATCTAACAGGAAGTGTGACATAATTTTGGTCTTTATGTACTGATAGTCTTTTCTGAGATCTTTGGGAATGGTCTCTATAACTTTGAGAGGTTCCCTTGAAAGACTTCTCATATAAATAATATTCCATTCAGTCTCTGGGATCTGATAATGCTCCATTATCGTTTCGAAATTTTGGGTGAAGGCTGCAATGCAGTCGCCCGTAGTGAAATTTTTGACGATCCCTTGGTACTTTTTGTAATGATTTTCTTTTTCTTGTCTTTCTAATTTGTTAGATTCCTTAGAGGATGATGTTTCAGCTTCCAGCTGTTTAAATTTCAGCTGCATTTCAAGTTCTTCCTTTTTCGTTCGTGCCTTGATTTCAAGTTCATCTCTCTTACTCTGGGCCAAATCTCAGCTTTCCTTATTTCGGCATCTGTTTCTGCCTTTCTAGCCTCTAATTCTGCCTTTTTCAGCTCTCTTTCCGAAGCTCTGTTCTCACGTTCTCTGACTTTCTCTTGTAACTGTACATACTCTGCATATTTTGCCTCACTCCATTTTGTTAACTCGTCACCAGTTAACTTTAATTTTAAACCCAGACTCAATGAAATCGTCCAATGTAGACATGATAAATTAATTTACTTAAGTTATAGTGAATGTACAAAAATAATTATCTGGTGTTAGTAGATACAATATAATAGTACAATAAATCACTACTACAGCACATGCCTGAACTCGCACAAAAGTATGTATTAAAAAAAGAGAATACTTAAGTGAATTTGGAACTCTGGAGTATGTTGGAATGGCTGCTTGATATTTACCACCAGAAAAATTGATCTTTGGTTGATAACACTTTAGATGACACAAAAACCTGTTGCTTTTGGAAGGAAAGAAGTTAGTATGTGTATGTTTGTGTGGTGTATGCGTTGTCAGCTAAGTTTTGTAGGTTTGTATGCTGTCAAGTATTTTTGTTAGTCGTTCTGTCGTCCGTTCAACACTCACTTTCCATGTTACTTCTTTACAAAAACTTTCCGCTTACACTCATGTTCACACCTATTTTAGAACTGGTTTAAAGATGGACGTTGCACCCACGTTCACACCTTTCTCTAAATGGTTCTAAGCTGGACGATGCACCCACGTTCACACCTTTCTCTAAATGGTTCTAAGCTGGACGATCCCCCACGTTCACACCTATCAGGATCTTGCAACTTAATCACACAGGCTCGTAACAACTAACAGATGTGATACAAACACTGTCACAGAATGACTATACGTGACACATGGCGAATACAATGATACACACTTTATTCGCACTTCTCATTCGCCACCAATGTTACAGGCATCGCGCAATCACAATATCGATGCCATTATACAATAAATACAATCAATATATACATTCAATGCATTAATACTTCACTCACAATCTACGACTCAGGCGCACAGTCTACTATACCCAAACAGGCGTTCTCTCTCTTAACGTCCACTCACACCAGTAATACGATCACACATTCCATCCACGTCTGTCCAGTACTACCGTCCGAGGCCGTCCGCCTTCCAACCGCCGTGAGTTCTCCTTGGTCAGGTTGTCTCCCTGCGTGGACTCAGTGTGCCACGCGTGTCACAACTGGCCCTCCCGTCGCTGCGTGGTTAGTGTCGCTCACAGGCGTACCTGCAGGCAGGCGTACACAGCCGTAATAGCCAGGCGTCAATGATGAAGACGCGGCACATCTGCTGGGGAGATTATGACACAGAGCAACATGTCGCAGTAAGACGGAAATCTGTCGATACTGCGCCGATCACCACGCCTCCAAGGAGTGTCCGCTGGCCAGGCTGGACACGGATTTCCGAGCACCCAACAACAGAAGAAAGTGCGCCAACTGCCTGGGCAAACATGGAGCAAGATACCTGGACTGTTCGTACCTGCAAAGACACCACCACAAAGACACCATACAACGAAGCAATGCGGAGGTGCGAGACAGCAACATGCATCTCACAAACCGAGAAAGAGCAACTGCAAAGCCAGATTGAGGAGCTAATGAAGCAAGTCAAGCTACTGCAAACATCGGCACCAACCAACGGCAATGGGAAACTTCTTGCCGAAATAAAGGAGATCCAGCGGGACATCAAATAAGAGATGGAGAATGTGAGGCAGATGACAAAGATAAATGAAAAGATTCTGTGAGACATCAAAGCGGTAAGAGAAATTCTAACAACTGAAATGGAGCCAACCCAAAACAAACCAGCACACGAAACAGACAATCACACAGAGAAACCACAAGATGACATCCAACAAGAGGACGAGCCGGAACCGCTAGACAAAGCCAGCAACCCAGCCACGACAATATCCCGCCAGACATCCGAAGAAAACCAAGACGAGCACCCTGAGGACGACACGGAGAGGCCCCGGTGGCCTACCTTGAAGGAGCTACGAGAGTCGGCAAGGATTGAGAAACTCAGACACCAGGAATTCAAGAGGTGCTGGATTGAAAGAGAAAAGAAGACACCAAAAAGAATCAGGGAGACCGGTAGAATACCCAACTAGACACTTGGAACAGGATACCGACTACTCGTACTACATAGAAGACGGAGAGAGAAAATCATGGCTGAGAGCGGAGGAAAAAAGCGAATGGCAAAAGCTAAAACTCAAAGATGAAAAAAGCACAAGGAGGAAAATAGAAACGTCGAAAAGCTCCTACAGAAAATACACAAAAAAGGAGACTAAAAGACCTAATAAAAAGTCCTTATAGGGACTGTAGCCAGTTAAGCCAGACGAGCCAGGATCCTACACCAACAAAGAAAACCACAAGAACAGACAAGCACAAAGGATAGCCGCCGACCGATCCCCCAGCTGACGTCACAGACACAAACCAACATAATCAGTCCGAGATAGGACTCACAAGACAAGAATTAGGGTGAATGAACCCACAAAAATCACGGACCTCAACAATAACCGACGCTGAGGAAGCAGGTTGAACGAGGACGAATTTGGAATTTTTGTTTTGAAAATTGGAATTGGAATTGGAATTGGTTTGTCTACGGAATCGTTTAGCTTGATGGGTAACACTGCTTCTTTTCATCTGCTCCGTAGCAGGACGTCATACCTAATAACACTAGATATGCGGATATAGTATTGATTACAGACAATGAACAGAATGCGCCAAACTTACTGACTTAGTAGATGCGATTGTTGCACACAGTGAACAACTAGGGTTAGAATTAAATTGTAAGAAGACACCGATTATGGCAGTCATAAGGAAGAGGAAAATATCACAATGTATTATACAGATAAATGGGAATATTCTTAAACAAGTGAATCGGTACACTTATCTCTGAACAATCAAAACATCTGTTAGGAGAGGCCTTGAAGAAATTACAAGAATCGCCATGGCGAAGGTAGCCTTTAGCAAGATGGAAAACATACTGACCTATAAAAGGATTTGATTTGCAACGAGAGAAAGAGTGTTGAAGTGCTACATAGCGCCTGCATATTTGTATGGATGTGAAGTATGGACAATGAGCAGTCAAGCTGAAATACATTTAATGGCAGTGGAAATGTGGTTTCTGAGGAAAATGCAAAGAATACCATGGACAGACAGGAAAACCAATCACCAAGTCCTACAAAAGACAAATGAAATCCGTAACCCCTCTGCCGTGCGTCCACCTTGACGAGGTAGAGGGGCTTGCGCGTTCCAATGACCCCAAGAGCTATGCCGACGGTAGCACTGCTACTGGTAGGGTCACCCATGTCGGACAGGTCAAGGGAGAGGGACCAGACGAAGTGACGCACAAACCTGCTGCCTTGTAGGTAGACTGGGGACAGTCAAAGGCTAGGGAAAGCATCCCGAAAAGTGCTTGTCGAAATCGGATGTACTGAGCCACAAGCTTGACAAAGAAGTGCAACGTAACTTTAGCATTTCATGATGCCACAGATGAAAATTAATCGTTATGGTGCTAATCCCGTGAAGTCCCATCAGGCGGTGATAGTGCCGGGCCCCCTGCCTCGAGGGGGTCCACCCATGACTACTGGTGGTCACCTTCCCCTGTGCTGTGGAGTCAAGGCACAGAGGAGTAGGTTAAGAGCTATTGACCAAATACCAAGGACACTCAACATACTACAGTGGAATGCCGAAGGAGTTTATAACAAGAAAGAATCCCTGACACAGCGTCTTCATAAAGATAGAATAGATGTGGCATGCATTCAAGAGACACACCTCAATGCCAATCGCAAATTTTCAGTCAGAGGATATCAGGCCACACGTTTCGACCGCGAAGGACATAAAGGAGGAGTTCTAATACTTACACGAAATACAATACCTTGCGGCGAAGTATCGGTGACCTCTGACTACCAAACAGAAATTATAGGTGTTGATATAATGATAAAGGACGTGAAAATAAGAATCTACAATCTGTATAGCCCAGCAGATAAGGACCTTACACTCTCAAACATGAAAATAACTGACACAAACTGCATTATTGTCGGAGACTTTAATAGCCGTTCAGAAAGACGGGGATACCCAGATACTGACAAAAGAGGAGATGAATTGGAGGACTGGGAAATAGACTCAAATCTCCATCTACTCAACAAAGCGGATGACACACCGAGCTTCTACTCCAGAAGATGGCTTACCACTTCTACTCTAGACTTAGCTTTCTGCACAGGAGACATCCTCCACAAAATCGATCGCCATGTGCTGGACCAATTAGCAGGTAATGACCACAGACCAATCAAGCTTGTAATGATTATGGAGTATGTTCCACAGGAGCAAAAGCCCTTGCCCCGCTGGAATTACAAACGAGCAGATTGGGACAGATTTGCCATACTAACAGACAAATATTGTGAAAACATAAATACACGATATGGCAACATAAAGCAAATGGTGGAAAGTCTAAACAGAGCGATAATTCAGGCAGCCACTGAGTCCATTCCTAGAGGAGCGAGGAAAAATTACAAACCATACTGGACTGAAGAACTAAAAAGTTTGGAGGACAAAGTTGAAGATGCCAGGAAGACAGCAGAGAGAGAACAAACAATTGAAGCGAATATCTCTCTCAAAGCCATCTCAGCAAAATA
Source organism: Cepaea nemoralis (assembly GCA_014155875.1). NCBI lineage: Eukaryota > Metazoa > Mollusca > Gastropoda > Stylommatophora > Helicidae > Cepaea > Cepaea nemoralis. The sequence continues at coordinate 3,336 of JACEFZ010027205.1, read as the reverse complement.
TAAAAGAACAGTAAATCAAACAACAAGAGATTGTTGGAGGGAAAAAACAGAAAACCTGAATTTTGACAGGGATGGAAACAAACTATGGAAGCTAGTGAAAGCCATGAACAATGAAGGACCTAGAAACAAAAAAAATAACAATTAAACAAGGAAATGCCTTGCTTACAGGAAAAAAGGCTGCAAATGCACTAATGGAACACTATGCAAATGCAAACCACATTGATATTACAACCGAACAGAAGAAAGCAATCAAAGACAAACAGATACATCATAGAAATACAGAGACAGCAGCAGAATATATTATGGCAAATCTAACAATGGAAGAAATGGAACAGGCAATGAATACCCTAAAAAAGAAGAAATCACCAGGAAAGGATGGAATCACAAATGAAATGCTAATAGGACTAGGCAACAAGGCAAAAAGAAACTACTAGCAGTCCTAAATAACAGCTGGAAGAGAGGAATAGTCCCACAGGCATGGAAGGAAGCTATACTAATACCAGTCCCAAAGAAAGGAAAAGACCTGGAAGAACCAAATGGCTATCGACCTATCAGTCTACTTATCTGTGTAGGAAAATTAATGGAACGCATTATCAATGGCAGGCTAACATGGCATCTGGAAGAAAACAAACTCTTAACACCACACCAAGCAGGATTCAGAAAGCACAGATCCACTGAAGATCAAATAACTTATATAGCTCAGGAAATAGAGGATGCCTTCCAAGAGAAAAAGCACACACTAGCAGTCTGGATAGATTTAGAAAAAGCATTTGATAAAGTATGGAAGGAAGGACTGAAAGTAAAACTGCAAAACATGCATGTTTGTGGAAAAATGTATAAATGGATCAGCCACTACCTTGAGAACAGAACTGCCAGGACAAAAGTACAAGGACAAACAAGCAAAATGATGCTGCTGAAGCAAGGTGTCCCCCAAGGAGGAGTTCTTTCACCAACATTATTCCTAGCATATATAAATGACATCACAGAAAATTTTCCAGCCAGAGTACACACATCCTCCTTTGCAGATGACCTAGCCATATGGACATCTGAAGAATATATTAGTACAGCTAACAGCAGAATACAGCAAGCCTTATTAGCGCTAGAGGACTGGTCAAAATCATGGCTAGTGAAGATAAGTGAGTAGAAAACAACATGCACAGTGTTCTCCCTCTCAAATAAAACTCAGCAACCTAAGCTGGTATTGAATGGAAAAATATTGCGCCATGAAGAAAATCCAAACTATCTAGGAGTCACCTTTGATCGTCGCCTGACATGGAAGACACAGGTTGAGAAAAATCGAACAAGAGCAAGGCAGAGAATGGCAATCATGAAAAAGCTTGCTGGTACAACGTGGGGAGCAGATGAGAAAGTTCTCAAGAAGTTATATACTGGACGGGTGAGGCCAGTACTGGAATATGGCATTGCAGCTTGGGCAACAGCAGCTAAGTCAAACTTTAACAAAATAAGTAGAGTCCAAAACCAAGGAATGCGAATCATAACTGGAAGCCTGAAGACAACGCCTATTAATGAACTAGAAAAGATCACTTGTTTACAACCAATGCAGGATAGAAGAGATAGCAGAGCCCAGCAACAAGCAGAACAATTTAGAAGATTGACAGACCACCCTATGTACAACAGATTTAATGGTTTTGGAAAGGGAAGACTGAAGCGTAGCAACTTTGTAGAAACTGCAAAACGAAGGATTAGGGCAGATCCTATACTTAACATATCAACAGTCAAGCTCATACACAATGCACACAAGTTCCCAGCTTGGAGACAGCAGCAACTGCCTGAGATGATAGAAAACATTCCTGGTATTGAGAAAAAGAACACTCAGCATGAAACCGAAAGAAGAGAAATAACCCTAAACTACATAAAAGAACATTACCCAAGCAGGAATTGGACCCATGCATATACAGATGGATCAGCCAAAAATTCAATAGAGAATGGAGGAGGAGGAATTCTCCTAAATTTAAAAAATGGAGTGAAAAAAACACATTCAATGGCAACTGGAAAATTTTCAAGTAACTTCAAAGCGGAGGTAGAGGCTTTGAAAACTGCAGCAGAAATGCTCCTGATGGAGGAAAATAAAGAGAAGCAAATAGCTATCTTCACAGATGCAAAGTCAGTTGTCTCAATACTGATGAGCAATAACAGCACAGAACTAACTGACCTAAGAGCAGCACTCCATGGTCTATGCCAGAAATCCAAAAAAGTTGTAATACAGTGGATCCCATCACATTGCAGTATACCTGGAAACGAAGAGGCTGACATACTGGCAAAAGAGGGCGGACGATTACCACAGCCTGACATAGACATAACCTATAATGAGGCAAAGAGGTTGATAAAAAGCACTTATAGAACCAAATGGGAATCAGAGCATCCAGACCATCAGAAGGATGATGCATATTATAAACTCGACCGAAGAGAACAAGTAGCAATCTTCAGACTCCGCACAGGACATAACAGGCTGAAATACCACTTGTTCAATAAACTAAAGATAGGAGATACCGATGAATGTAATTGTAGAACTGGAAAAATGACAGCAAAACATTTGCTGCAGGATTGCCCAACGTATGCAGAACAGAGAAAGATATTTTGGCCCACACCTGCTTCATTTGAGGACAAGCTCTATGGAGATATCAACAAGCTCAAGTTGACCACAGCTTACTTTAACTGCATACAGGTTGACATTTAAAGGTGCATGAAGGACCCAGAGGCATGAAATGGAATATTGCTTGGATAGCAAATCCATTATGTGGAAAGTCCAAATCGAAAGCTTGCTGTGTGGGCTTCATAAAAGGTGGAAAAGTGTTCTAGTGGCACGAAATGGAATATTGCTTGGATAGCAAATCCATTACATGGAAAGTCCGAATCAAAAGCCCATTGTGTGGGCTTCATAAAAGTTGGAAAAGTGTCCTAGTGGCATGAAATGGAATATTGCTTGGATAGCAAATCCATTACGTGGAAAGTCCTAATCAAAAGCCCACTGTGTGGACTTCATAAAAGGTGGAAAAGTGTCCTAGTGGCACGAAATGGAATATTGCTTGGATAGCAAATCCATTACATGGAAAGTCCGAATCGAAAGCTCACTGTGTGGATGTCATCTGCAGATTGCATGCTTCTGGTTTCCGGAAGAACAGCCTATGGTGAACGGAAGGCCCAATATACGGAAGTGAGACTAAGCAGCCATGTGCAGGACGTGACGATTCCTTGGGTGAGCCCAGTACCAGAGCGCTATGTATCGGCTCTGCAAATATGGAAGCCTCCTTGGATGGCGGGGAATGCCCATGGTCTGCCCCTGCCTTCCCTTTGGGGGGGCTTTTACCAGGGGGT
>JACEFZ010027204.1:32500-68333 GCA_014155875.1 Cepaea nemoralis | reverse complement strand
CAATGTACATTTGAAATTGTCAATAAAACTATCTTTTAATTCAGTTTAGATATGAATTTTGCCAGACCATCCCTAAATGTGTCATGTTTAGGCAGTGACATTCATATCAACATAACATGTTTAACGTACTCATTCATGTCAACATAACATGTTTAACGTACTTTCAAGAAACTTGCGAGCATTTTGGGCCTGTAGCCGTTCAGCTTATAAAAAAATCTGCTCTGCGCATGCTATCAATTGTGTTTTGAACCTGCAATGAAGAATTCAAGCTAAAGTGCATGTACAGCAAGCATGAATTCATTGACACAAGCAGACAGTGCATTATAGTGCAAATATTGGTTGATTATGAAAATTTTTGATTTGAATATCCCATTACATTTTTTTTTTTTTAAACATGTGTAGGATGTCACTTCCATGCCATCCTGGCATACTGTAATGTGGTGCTCAGTTAACATTTCCTGGACCAAGTGAGTGTGTGAATGTTGTAGTACTGCCAGCCAGCTGACTTCTTGACCCAGTGACAGTGTGTGAATGATGTGGTATAGCCAGCCAGCTGACTTCTGGACCCAGTGACAGTGTGTGAATGATGTGGTATAGCCAGCCAGCTAGCTTCTTGGAGGATGTTTCCACTTCCATCTTGTGAAGGTGGGTCAGTCTTGAAACTTATAGATATATGCATGTGTGTGTGTGTTGACATATGTGTGAATATGTTCATATTGTTGACATAATGTGTGAATATGTTCTTATTGTTTACACAATGCATGATTATGTTCATACTGATGACAATGTGTAATAATGTGTGAATATGTTCATATTGTTGACACAATGTATAAATATGTTTATGGCACCAACAATGTTAATACTTCCATACTTAGTATTACCAATGTTGACTTATGCATAAGTGATAATAATATTGATTCATGCATAACTGATAATAATGTTGGTTCATGCGTAAATGATAATAATGTTCATTCATGCACAAATAATGATAATGTTCATTCATGCATACATGAAGCTATTATTGCTCAGGAATCAACCAAAAGAGAAGACAATCCTACAACATGTCAGGAGAACACAACTAGGAACAGAAACTGGACACAAGGAAAAAAGCAGAAAGAAAATCAGGAGTTTTATTCATGTGTGAACACATTCAGCAAACAAACAACATTGTTCAATGTACGTCCTTGCCATCTGTAACATCAAGTCATGGAGGTAAGATTATTGATGTACACATCTAGTGCCATGTATTCTCTAGAATGGTGATTCCCACATTTGTTGATGTACACATCTGGTGCCATTATTATCTAGAACATTGGTTCATATATTTGTTGTTGTACACATCTGGTGCCATGTATTCTCTAGATCAGTGACTCCCACATTTGTTGATGTACACATCTGGTGCCATGTATTCTCAAAAATGTTGATTCTTACATTTGTTGATGTACACATCTGGTGCCACATATTCTCTATAATGGTGATTCCCACATTTGTTGATGTACACATCTAGTGCCGTGTGTTCTTTAGAGCGGTGATTCCCACATTTGTTGATGTACACATCTAGTGCCATGTATTTTCTAGAACATTGATTCTTACGTTTGTTGATATACACATCTGGTGCATGTATTCTCTACAACATTGATTCCCACATTTGTTGATACACACATCTGGTGCCATGTATTCTCTAGAATGGTGATTCCCACACTTTTTGATGTACACATCTGGTGCCATGTATTATCTAAAACAATTATTCTTACATTTGTTGATGTACACATCAAGTGCCATGTATTCTCTAGAATGTTGATTCCCACATTTGTTGATGTACACATCTGGTGCTATGTACTCTCTAAAACAATGATTCCCACATTTCTTGATATACACATCTAGTGCCATGTATTATCTGGAACAGTAGTCACCACACTGATTGTGTCTTAGGATCTCTTTATTCTGTTTACAATTACTGATGGCTCCCATGATATTATGTTCACGTGGGGGGCAATAATTGTAACTTGAAGATGAAATTGTGTAAACTCATTCTCCATTGAATAACACCCCCAATAATGTATGTAAAATAATTACCCATTGAGTAATATCCCCCAGAAATTGTCTTAATTCTCCTATTGAATAATATCCCCAGTAAATTATGTACAAGCTGGCATATTTTCATGAGTATTTCAACATGGTGATGACGACAGTGACACTGTCTGGCACTGGTACGTGTATTTATAAAGTGATACATTCACAATGTTTTATTCGCCATGCAGCAACATAAGACGCTATCTAGCCTGTCACAAATTCTCAGAGACCCCTTGAGATCCAGGAGCTAACAACATAGCACGCTATCTAGCCTGTCACAAATGGCAATGCTCTGGGACCCCCATGGGATCCAAGAGCCAACAACATAACATGCTATTCAGCCTTTCACAAATGCTCTGGGACCCCCTTGAGATCCAGGAGCTAACAACATAGCACGCTATCCAGCCTGTCACAAATGGCAATGCTCTGGGACCCCCATGGGATCCAAGAGCCAACAACATAACATGCTATTCAGCCTTTCACAAATGCTCTGGGACCCTCATGGGATCCAGGAGCCAACAACATAACACGTTATCCAGCCTTTCACAAATGCTCTGGGACCCCCTTGAGATCCAGGAGCTAACAACATAGCACGCTATCCAGCCTGTCACAAATGCTCTGGGACCCTATGGGATCCAGGAGCCAAATATTTAGAAACACTACTCTAGAACTGAACCATCCTGTGACAGAACACCTTGGTTTGACCTTGAACCAGAAAAAGAACCCAGGTGAGACTAGATCATACTGGTTCAGGTACTGACAACCCAAGGAACATTTCCCCAGTTCCAGCATTCTATAGCTGATTAAATTCCAGAAAACTAAAGCTGACTTAATTCCAGAATTGCTAACTAAATTCCAGAATTTTATAGCTGATTAATTTTCAAAATTCTACAACTAATTAAGTTCCAAAATTCTACAGGTGATTAAGTTCTAAACGTCTACAGTTGATTAACTTCCATAATTTGATATCTGATGAAGTTCTAGAATAATGTTCCAGAAGTCCACAGCTATGTAGTAAGTTGATGTATGTAGTAAGTTAAGTATGTAGTAAGTTAATGTAATAAATTAATGTAGTAAGTTGATGCATTAGAAATGAACTGATATTTTTTGAGAAGCTGTGGTAACATTCTTCCCAAAATATAAAGAATACAATACAGTAACAAACAGTGTAAGTTAAGATCATGCAGTAATACAACAAAGGTATGCTAAATGTTTCTCTCTCTCAGAATTAGATTTATATGTTGAACATTCTCTGTGTCAAAGTTAGATTTATATGCTGAACATTCTCTACCTCAAAATTATATTTATATGTTGGACATTCTCTACCTCAAAAATCAGATTTATATGTTTAACATTCTCTACCTGAAAATAAGATTTCTGTGTTGAACATTCTCTCTAAAAATTAGATTTATATGTTGAACATTCTCTACCTCAAAATTTGATTTATATGTTGAACATTCTCCCTCTCAAATTTAGACATATATGTTAAATATTCTTTCTCTCAAAATTAGATTTATATGTTGAACATTCTCTCTCTCCCTCAAAATTAGATTTATTTGTTGAACATTCTCTCTCAAAATCAGATTTATATGTTGAACATTTTCTCTCTCTCTCAAAATTAGATTTATATTTTGAACATTCTCTACTTCAAAAAATTTGATTTATATGTTGAACATTCTCTACGTCAAAAATTAGATTTATATGTTTAACATTCTCTACCTCAAAATAAGATTTATATGTTGAACATTCTCTCTAAAAATTAGATTTATATGTTGAACATTCTCTACCTCAAAATTTGATTTATATGTTGAACATTCTCTCCTCAAAATGAGATTCCTCGCAAACTTCCATTAACATGGGTGTTATATTCCTGACACTTTACAAGGCTTATTTATACATTACTCTCTACACCAAAACATGACTGCGTACATTGGGACCTGTGCACATCGGTACGTTGCAGAACTGTTTCTCCAACTTTGTAGGGCAGGGCTGGCCGCCATGCACAGGTTTTTGTAACCTTGGGCGCTTTCGGATTTGAATGGCATTATTTCCACAGGTCTGGGAGCATGACGACCACTCGCTCCATTCTCCCATCTGACAATTTATGGCTGTCGTTGAGAGAGAATAAGTCATGTGTAAGAGAGAGAATAAGTCATGTGAAAGAGAGAATAAGTCACATGTAAGAGAGAATATGTCACATGTAAGAGAGAATACGTCATGTGTAAGACAGAATAAGTCATGTGTAAGACAGAATAAGTCATGTGTAAGAAAGAGGATAAGTCATGTGTAAGAGAGAATAAGTCACGTGCAAGAGAGAGAATAAGACAGATGTAAGAGAGAATAAATCACGTGCAAGAGAGAGAATAAGTCATGTGTAAGAGAGAGAATATGTCATGTGTAAGAGAGAATAAGTCACATGTAAGAGAGAATAGGTCATGTGTAAAAGAAAATAAGTCATGTGTAAGAGAGAATAAGTCATGTGTAAGAAAGAGAATAAGTCATGTGTAAGGGAGAGAATAAGTCACATGCAAGAGAGAGAATAAGTCATGTATAAAAGAGAGAATAAGTCATGTGCAAGAGAGAGAGAATACGTCACGTGAAAGAGAGAATAAGTCACATGTAAGAGAGAATATGTCACATGTAAGAGAGAATACGTCATGTGTAAGACAGAATAAGTCATGCATAAGACAGAATAAGTCATGTGTAAGACAGAGGATAAGTCATGTGTAAGAGAGAGAGAATATGTCATGTGTAAGAGAGAATAAGTCACGTGTAAGAGAGAATATGTCACATGTTAGAGAGAATACGTCATGTGTAAGACAGAATAAGTCATGTGTAAGAGAGAGAGAGAATATGTCATGTGTAAGAGAGAATAAGTCACGTGTAAGAGAGAATAAGTGATGTGTAAGGAAGAGAATAAGCCATGTGTAAGGGAGAGAATAAGCCATGTGTAAGGGAGAGAATAAGCCATGTGTAAGGGAGAGAATAAGCCATGTGTAGGGAGAGAATAAGTCATTACTGAGAGAGAGAATAAGTCATGTATGTATGAAAGAGAATAAGTCATGTGTAAGGGAGAGAATAAGTCTTGTGTGTATGAGAGATAATAAGTTATGTGTAAGGGAGAGAATAAGTCATATGCAGAGAGTTTGTGCAATATCCGTGTGCAAATGTGTGTCCATGCATACACTATACACGAGCAGGTGATTGGAGATTCTGCTGAAAAACTTGCACATAAGAGGATCAACAAAGAACAGAAAACTAGCAAACAATTAACAAATTAACCACACACATATTAATAAACAATTAAAGAAAGAAAGAAAGAAGAAAGAAAGAAAGAAAGAAAGAAAGAAAGAAAGAAAGAAATACAGACAGTAAGAAAGAAAGAAAAAAAAAGACAGACAGACACATCTAAAGTGGTAGCAAAAGAATCTAGCAAATGTATTAAATGGCAACTCACGGCATTTCTTCTGTCGACACCTTTTCTTCTTAACCAATTTGCCCTGGCACCTGGCACCCCCGTTCAGTGGCTCGACCTTGACCATGCGGGTTTTCATGACCACTCCAGCGCCACATGTCACCGAACATTCCGACCAATCAGACCACTGGCGACATCATGCAATCTACAACAGGTCCCTGCCCTTTTGCAGTGGTCTTCTCTTCACCTTCATCAGCATCATCATCATCATCATCTATCTGTAACTTCCTCTCTCGAAGTCTCTTTCTGTTTTTCTTTTTCTGAAGCATCATTTGATGTTTCCGGGTCATCCCCGCCCTCGCCTCATCACCGCCTTCAGTTCCAGCTTGACCTTGACTTTCTTTAAGCATCATCTGCTTTTTCATCATCAGACTCTAGGAACACAGAAATAGACACTTTATACGTGGACATGGATAGAGAGAAATATAACACTTTATAAGCGTACATGTAGAGAGAGAAGTAGACACTTTATACATGTACATGGAGAGAGAGAGAGAGAACGAACGAACGAACAAACTTTATTTTAAAAGGGTAACAAATTGGGCACGCAGGCCTGTCTTACATTCGGAGAGAGAGAGAGAGAGAGAGAGAGAGAGAGAGAGAGAGAGAGAGAGAGAGAGAGAGAAACATACACTTTATTGGTGTACATGTAGAGAGGGAAGTAAACACTTCATATATGGACATGGAGAGAGAGAAACATACACTTTATAAGTGTATATGCAGAGAGAGAAGTAGACACCTTACATGTGGACATTGAGAGAGAGAGAGAGAGAGAGAGAGAGAGAGAGAGAGAGAGAGAGAGAGACAGAGAGAGAGAGAGAGAAATATAACACTTTATATTTGGACATGGAAAGAGGGAAATAAAACACTTTATATGTGGAATAGAAAGAGAGAAATTGAACACTTTATATGTGGAATAGAAAGAGAGAAATATAACACTTTATACGTGGACATGGAAAGAGCCAAATATAACACTTTATATGTGGACATGGAAAGAGAGAAATATAATACTTTATATGTGGACACCAAGAGAGAGAAATATAACACTTTATATGTGGACATGGAAAGAGAGAAATATAACACTTTATATGTGGACATTGAGAGAGAAATATAACACGTATATGTGGACATATAAAGAGAGAAATATAACACTTTATATGTGGACATGTGGACATTGAGAGAGAGAGAGAGAGAGAGAGAGAGAGAGAGAGAGAGAGAGAGAGAGAGAGAGAGATGATACTTTATATGTGGACATTTAGAGAGAAATATAACACTTTATATGTCGACATTGAGAGAGAGAGAGAGAGAGAGAGAGAGAGAGAGAGAGAGAGAGAGAGAGAGAGAGAGAGAGAGAGAGAGAGAACACTTTATATGTGGACATTAATAGAGAGAAATATAACACTTTATATGTGGACATAGAGAGAGAGAGTGAGAGAGAGAGAGAGAGAGAGAGAGAGAGAGAGAGAGAGAGAGAGAGAGAGAGAACACTTTATATGTGGACATTAATAGAGAGAAATATAACACTTTATACGTGGACATAGAGAGAGAGAGAGAGAGAGAGAGAGAGAGAGAGAGAGAGAGAGAGAGAGAGAGAGAGAGAGAGAGAGAGAACACTTTATATGTGGACATTAATAGAGAGAAATATAACACTTTATACGTGGACATAGAGAGAGAGAGAGAGAGAGAGAGAGAGAGAGAGAGAGAGAGAGAGAGAGAGAGATGTAACACGTTATACGTGGTCACTGAGTGAGAGAAATATAACACTTTATATGTGGACATAGAAAGATGGAAATATATCACTTTATATGTGGACATCGAGTGAGAGAAATATAACACTACAGGCAGACATTGGAGGGGAGGGGGGGGAGAGTGGGAGAGAGAGAGAGAGAGAGAGAGAGAGAGAGAGAGAGAGAGAGACTTTATACATGGACCATGGAGAGAGAGAGAAATAGGAACTTATATATATATATATATATATATATATATATATATATATATATATATATATATATATATATATATATATATATATATATATATATATATATATACATATGTGTGTGTTACACAACAGACTGAACATGAGAAAAGTGTGCCCGCTGGGTCCCGCGCCTGCTGACATGTGAACAGAAACAAACACGGGTTGGTTGCTGTGGCCAGTTGCTCAACATGTGACTGTCGAAAAACATGTTGACAACCATGGTGACGGTAGATGAGACTTGGATTCACCATTATGACCCAGAATCCAAAATTGCCAGCATGCAGTGGAAAACCCCGGGCTCGCCAACACATGTCAAGCCAAGAGCAGACAAATCTGCAAGAAAAGTGATGCTGACTGTTTTTTGGGACGTCAAAGGTGTCATATTGAAAGATTACATGCTTCATGGCAACACGGTTAATGGGCAGTACTATGCAGATCTCCTTATCAAACTAAGAAAGGCTGTGACCAGAAAACGAGGGATAGCGCGTACGCAAATTCCGCCTTTGCTTCAAGACAACGCGTCCTCCCATAAAGTACGGCTTGTGCTGCAAACTACCAACGATTTGAATATTGAAATTCTTCCACACCCACCATATTCTCCAGATTTGGCTCCATCAGACTTTTTTATTTTCCGAAATCTTAAAAAACAGCTGAAAGGAAATCGTTGTGACAGTGAGGAAGATGCCATACTAGCTTGTGATAACTGGTTTAGTTCGAAATCTAGGTTGTTTTAATCTGAAGGTCTTTTCAAGGTCACGCAGATATGGCAGAAATGCATAAATTCACGTGGTGGCTACATTGAGAAGGAGTAAGCGTGTGTGTGTGTGTGTGCGCGCGCGCGCACACACACACACAGGGTAGGCCCCAAAAAAAGTGAGAACATCGCGTGTTGCCCATGCAGCATGATCCCTCTCTCGGCCTGTCTAGTTTACTCCAGAGGAAAGGTAACACCAATGCGTCTGGAACAAGACAAGCTGCAGATGCTGTCGGATCAGCAAAGCAATGCTCTAACTGTCCGCCTGTCGAAGCTTCGATCCTAGACCAGTTGCCAACCAAGACTTAGGGCCTGGTCTGCCCTGCCATGACATTTAGTTTAGGTTGCATTTCTTTGCACTAGGATAAGGCTTGTACCCTCCCAATTGCGCTCCTCCGCCCGAAAACGTTGGCACAATGTGGGGTGTCGGGTTTGGTAAGCGTCGCCCAACATTCAGCACTAACAGAAGCAGGTAGTACCGTCTACTGTCATACGGTAGCTCAGTCATATCTAACTAAAACCTGATATTGAGAGAGAAATATAGACCCTTTATAAATGGACATGGAGAGAGAGCAATAGACATTTATAAATGGATGTGAAGAGAGAGCAAAACATACTTTATAAGTGGACATGGAGAGAGAAATAGACATTATACGTGGAAGGAGCGAGATAAATACACTTTATACGTAGACATACAGAAAGAGAAATAGACACTTTACAATTGGACATCGAGAGAGAAATAGACACTTTATACATGGGCATGGAGAGAGAGAGAGAGAGAGAGAGAGAGAGAGAGAGAGACTTTATAAGTGGGCATTGAGAGAGAAGTAGACACTTTATATATGGACATGGAGGGAGGGAGAGAGAGATTTTGTACGATGACATGGAGAGAGAGAGAGAGAGAGAGAGAGAGAGAGAGAGAGAGAGAGAGAGAGAGAGAGAGAGAGAGAGACTTTATATGCGGACATAAAGAGATAGGAATAAACACTTTATACATTGACATGTATGGAGAGAGAGCCAGAGAGAGAAAGAGAGAAATAAACACTTTATATGTGGACATAGAGAGAGAGAGAAATAAATATTTTATACGTGGAAATCAAGAGAGGGGGGGGGGGGGGGGGGTAAACACTATATGTGGACAAAGATAGAGAGGAATAAACGCTTTATATGTGGACAGATAGAGAAAAATAAATACTTTATATGTGGACACTGAGAGAGAAATAGACCCTATATGTGCACATGGAGGGAGGGAGAGAGACAGACTTTGTGTGAGGACATGGAGAGAGAGAAATAGACTCTTTATATTTGGACATCAAGAGAGAGGGAGATAAAGACGTTATTCGTTGACATGGAGAGAGAGAGAGAGAGAGAGAGAGAGAGAGAGAGGAGAGGAGAGAGAGAGAGAGAGGGCGAGAAACACTTTATATGTGGACAGACAGAGAGAGATAAATACTTTATATGTGGACAGAGAAAGATAAACAAACACTTTATATGTGGACATCTAGAGAGAGAAAGAAACACTTTATATGTGGACATTGAGAGAAAGATATAAATATTTTATATATGGAGAGAGAGAGAGAGAGAGAGAGAGAGAGAGAGAGAGAGAGAGAGAGAGAGAGAGAACGAGAGAGAGAGAGAGACTTTACATGTGGACATCAAGAGAGAGAGAGAGAGAGAGAGAGAGAGAGAGAAATAAACACTTTATATGTGGGCATAGAGAGAGAGAGAGGCCGGCTTCCTGGCCTAGAGGTTAGCAACTTTTCTCCGTAAACTCGTCTACTCTCGTAAGTAACGTGACGACGGCGAGAATCAGCAGTAGTTCGAATCGCGTCGGTAACTTACGGGGTATGTGAGCCGGCCGCTCAGAAAGCAATAGCAAACTACTGAGCGTAATCTTGCCAAGAAATCAACAATCAGCTGAAAGATGCTGATGTTGACAGCGATGTCCTGTAAAGGATATGCAAAAAACATAGAGAGGGAGAAAGAGGGAGAAAGAGAGAGGGAGCTAATGAACAAACAAACTTTATTATTACAGAGAGAGAGAGAGAGAGAGAGAGAGAGAGAGAGAGAGAGAGAGAGAGAGATAAATAAACACTCATATGTGGACATCAAGAAAGAGGTAAATAGAGAGAGAGAGAGAGAGAGAGAGAGAGGGAGAGAGAGAGAGAGAGAGAGAGAGAGAGAGAGAGAAATAGACACTTTATATGTTGACATGGAAAGAAAGAAATAGATGCTTTATATGTTTTACAGCGATGAGGGCAGACTACAAAATTATATTAATAATCTGAGTTCAACCTGCAGCAGATACAATATGAGTATAAACACAGCCAAAATCGAAGTAATGCAAGTTAGCAGAACACCGAGCCCACTAAATATACAGATAAATAACACAACTCTGAAAAATGTTAAAGAATTCAAATATCTTGGAAGTATGTTCACAGAAGATGGCAGATTGGACAGAGAAATCGAAATCATCTGTCAAAAAGCTAGTGCACTTACATATCAACTATCATCCTTACTAAAACATCCAAATATACCCATGTCCGCAAAACGACAGTTAATAAACAGCATACTCACACCAACCCTATGCTACCAACCTCAAACTTGGACTTTATTCAAATCACACTTTCGCAAAATCAACATCTGCGAGATGAGATGCCTGGGGAGAGCTGCCAACTTAACAATCCGAGACCGAGTAAGAAATGCTGTTATCAGACATTCAGTGGGATCAACACCCTGTGCCACATTTATTGAAAGACAGAAGATCAAGTGGTTTGGCCATGTCGTTAGAATGCAACACCAACAACTACAATTGCTGGCCTTACATCAAAGATCATCTGCGGCGAGACCATGAGGACGTTCAAGAAAATGGATTGACGACATCAAAGACATTGTACAATCACACGGAATGACACTATCCAATGCCGCCCACCGGGCGCAAATTATTCCTCCCCACGACGCATGACGGCAGAAGTGGAAGATGATGATGATGATGATATGTGGAAAGAAGGAGAATATGAGAGAGAGTGTGTGAGTGAGTGAGTGAGTGGAAGATGATGATGATGATGATGATATGTGGAAAGAAGGAGAATATGAGAGAGAGTGTGTGAGTGAGTGAGTGAGTGAGGTTGACATATTAAATGTTGATGATCAAAAACATCACATATGTTTCCGTTTGTTTGCAAAGTTAGATGGATAAATAAACATATATTCTTTCACATATCATCTTGTTATAATTCTGACTTACATTCTATCTTTTTACTTTCTCTTAAACTCTCTCTCTCTCTCTCTCTTCCCTTCTCTCTCTCTCTCTCTCTCTCTCTCTCTCTCTCTCTGTGTTTCTTTCCTCCTCTCGCCCTCTGTATGTTTCTAGTTTTCTTTTTCTGTGTCTCTCTTCTTTACTATCTCTCTCTTCTTTATTCACCCCTCTCGTGTCTTTTTCTCGCTGTGTATAACTATCTATCTCTCTCTCTCTTTTCCTTCCCTTTCCTCCCTCTCTCTTCTCCTCCATCTCCTCTCTCTCTCTCTCTCTCTCTCTCTCTCTCTCTGTCAGACATGTGTTGTATAATGTAGTATAAAATTACCTGATCTTACTTGTCATAGTCATTATGATGAAAAGCACACTAATGCAACAATCATACATTTGACAAAAACACTCAGTAATGCAACAATCATACATTTGACAAAAATACTCAGTAATGCAACAATCATACATTTAACAAAAACACTCAGTAATGCAACAATCATACATTTGACACAAACACTCACACAGCAATCATATATTTGACACATTCACTAACACAACAATCATACATTTGACACATTAACTAACATAACAATCATATATTTGACACAAACGCTAACACAACATGTATGAGCTAACACAACATGCATTTGACACATTCACTAACACAACAATCATACATTTGACACATTCACTAACATAACAATCATATATTTGACACAAATGCTAACACAACAATCATGCATTTGACACATTAACTAACACAACAATCATACATTTGACACAAACACTAACAAAACAATCATATATTGCAATCTCTAGTACCTTTTCATCGTCAGCATCAACGTCATCATCTGGCTTCCCATTCTGCTCCATCATTTTCTGTTTCTGCATCATTTCCTCCTCTGTCTGCTCCGTCATTTTCTGTTTCTGCATCATCATCTCTTTGAGCCTCATTTCTTCCTCTATCATTTTTTGTTTCTCCATCATTTTCTGTTTCTCCATCATTTCATCCTCTGTCTGTGGCATCAATTTCTGTTTTTCCATCAACATTTGCTTCTCCATTTCCATCTGTTTGTTCATCATCTCTTGTTTGTTCAACATCTCCTGTTTATTCATCATCTCTTGTTTGTTCAACATTTCTTGTTTGTTCATCATCTCTTGTTTGTTCATCATCTCTTGTTTGTTCAACATCTCTTGTTTGTTCATCATCTCTTGTTTGTTCAACATCTCTTGTTTGTTCATCATTTCCTGTTTATTCATCATCTGCTCCTTGCGGAACACTTCAGCTGTCAAACGTATTGTGAAAAAATTATTACCACTGATTGCAGGATTGATCTAACTGTATGTTTAGTATGGGTTGTATGCTTAATAATGAGAGTATAACAATATAATCACAACAGAAGATATACTACATAACATGGACTTCAAGAGAAGAATGGACTTCGGGAGAAGGACTGACACATCACACAGCACATTCGGCAATGTGAAACATGTACATCTCTCTACAAGAATGTCACAGAACATGAAACATCTATGTCTCTCTACAAGAATATCACAGAACATGAAACATGTACATCTCTCCACAAGAATGTCACAGAACATGAAACATGTAAATCTCTCTACAAGAATGTCACACAACATAAAACATGTATGTCTCTCTACAAGAATGTCACAGAACAACATGAAACATGTATGTCTCTCTACAAGAATGTCACAGAACATGAAACATGTATGTCTCTCCACAAGAATGTCACAGAACAACATGAAACATGTATGTCTCTCCACAAGAATGTCACAGAACAAAATGAAACATGTACATCTCTCCACAAGAATGTCACAGAACAACATGAAACATGTATGTCTCTCCACAAGAATGTCACAGAACATGAAACATGTACATATCTCCACAAGAATGTCACAGAACAACATGAAACATGTACATCTCTCCACAAGAATGTCACAGAACAACATGAAACATGTACATCTCTCCACAAGAATGTCACAGAACATGAAACATGTATGTCTCTCTCCACAAGAATGTCACAGAACATTTCTTCTTCTTTCGTTCGCTTGAAATATGTCTATATCTGCAATGTCGTCTCTTGCATGAATTGAACTGTTTTTTTCAGTTCACACAGTGGTCCATAGAGTTTATCTTCCACTGTCGTCTCTCTAGGCCAGAAGGTTTGCCTAGATATGTTATATTTTGGGCAGTCTTGGAGTATGTGCTCTGCTGTCTGCGACGCCAATCCACATGTGCACATGGCTGTTTCACCAATCTTGAATTTTGTATACATGTGGTTGCGTAATCTATTGTGTCCTGTTCTGAGGCGCAGAATAATGACTTGTTCTGGTCTGTCCATAATGTGGTAGTCATCTTGAGCAGGTTTTGGTGGCTTTCTGACTGATTTGATCATTCTTTTCTTTTGGTGGTATGTAACGGGCACATCAGGCTGTTCCTCTTTGGCTCCTTCCTTAGCCAATTGATCAGCTCTGTCGTTTCCGGGAACTCCACAGTGGGATGGTATCCACTGTATGGTGACTTTATGCTGACTGCTAAGTTCAGAAAGTAGTGTCCTTAGTACTGGCAATTTCCCAGAGAGGAGCGCCTCGAGTACTGATTTTGCATCTGTTAGTAGCACCACAGGTTGTGTACCATTGCTGTTATTTAGTAATTTCTCTGTTGCTATCTTGATTGCCTCAATTTCGGCATCATAGTTATGGCAGTACTTTCCTGTCGGTACTCTGGCTGTGTCCCTAGTATTATTTGGGTATTCTATGTACACTCCCGCTCCTCCATTTCGAACAGCATTTTGTGCTGACCCATCTGTGTAGACTCGGATCCAGAGGTCCTGTGGGTATTCTTCATCAAAGAAGCTGAGAGTGGCTGTTCTGCGCTGCACACTGTTCTGTTCTTCCTTGTCAAATATTCCTCTCACTTTTGTCTGGATTTATAACGATAGTCTATGCTCATCTTTCCATGGAGTTCGCTCTGGAATAGTTGTTAGGGGGATACCAACTGTGGGCAGATCAGTGGTTTCTCTGCAGAGTCGTTTGGCCTGGTGGATAAAACTACTTCTTTTCAACCGCCCCATAGCTAGGTTTTCAAATCTGTTCTTCATAGGGTGGCCTGGCAAGCTGAGGAACTTTTCTGCTTGTATTAGCGTTTTCGTATCTCTGCGCTCACTCAGTGCCTGTGTCCTCCCCATCTTCTCCATTTCCACTATAGGGGTTGATCTCATCCCTCCTGTGGTGACTCTAAGTGCTTGATTTTGCACCTTGTCCAGCTCTTGTAGTCACAGAACATGAAACATGTATGTCTCTCTCCACAAGAATGTCACAGAACGACATGAAACATGTATGTCTCTCTCCACAAGAATGTCACAGAACATGAAACATGTATGTCTCTCTCCACAAGAATGTCACAGAACATGAAACGTGTATGTCTCTCCACAAGAATGTCACAGAACAACATGAAACATGTATGTCTCTCTCCACAAGAATTCACAGAACATGAAACATGTATGTCTCTCAACACAAGAATGTCACAGAACATGAAGCACGTATGTCTCTCTCCACAAGAATGTCACAGAACAACATGAAACATGTATGTCTCTCTCCACAAGAATGTCACAGAACATGAAACGTGTATGTCTCTCCACAAGAATGTCACAGAACAACATGAAACATGTATGTCTCTCTCCACAAGAATGTCACAGAACATGAAACATGTATGTCTCTCAACACAAGAATGTCACAGAACATGAAACATGTATGTCTCTCTCCACAAGAATGTCACAGAACAACATGAAACATGTATGTCTCTCTCCACAAGAATGTCACAGAACATGAAACATGTACATCTCTCCACAAGAATGTCACAGAACAACATGAAACATGTACATCTCTCCACAAGAATGTCACAGAACAACATGAAACATGTACATCTCTCCACAAGAATGTCACAGAACATGAAACATGTACATATCTCCACAAGAATATCACAGAACAACATGAAACATGTACATCTCTCCACAAGAATGTCACAGAACAACATGAAACATGTATGTCTCTCCACAAGAATGTCACAGAACATGAAACATGTACATCTCTCCACAAGAATGTCACAGAACAACATGAAACATGTACATCTCTCCACAAGAATGTCACAGAACATGAAACATGTACATATC
The DNA here is from genome assembly GCA_014155875.1 of Cepaea nemoralis. Taxonomy (NCBI): domain Eukaryota; kingdom Metazoa; phylum Mollusca; class Gastropoda; order Stylommatophora; family Helicidae; genus Cepaea; species Cepaea nemoralis. The sequence continues at coordinate 52,610 of JACEFZ010027204.1, read as the reverse complement.
TCCACAAGAATGTCACAGAACATGAAACATGTATGTCTCTCTCCACAAGAATGTCACAGAACAACATGAAACATGTATGTCTCTCTCCACAAGAATGTCACAGAACATGAAACATGTATGTCTCTCTCCACAAGAATGTCACAGAACAACATGAAACATGTATGTCTCTCTCCACAAGAATGTCACAGAACATGAAACATGTATGTCTCTCTCCACAAGAATGTCACAGAACATGAAACGTGTATGTCTCTCCACAAGAATGTCACATAACAACATGAAACATATATGTCTCTCTCCACAAGAATGTCACAGAACATAAAACATGTATGTCTCTCTCCACAAGAATGTCACAGAACATGAAACATGTATGTCTCTCCACAAGATGTCACAGAACAACATGAAACATGTATGTCTCTCCACAAGAATGTCACAGAACAACATGAAACATGTATGTCTCTCCACAAGAATGTCACAGAACATCATGAAACATGTATGTCTCTCCACAAGAATGTCACAGAACATGAACATGTACATCTCTCCACAAGAATGTCACAGAACAACATGAAACATGTATGTCTCTCCACAAGAATGTCACAGAACATGAAACATGTACATCTCTCCACAAGAATGTCACAGAACATGAAACATGTACATCTCTCCACAAGAATGTCACAGAACATGAAACATGTACATCTCTCCACAAGAATGTCACAGAACAACAATGAAACATGTATGTCTCCATCCACAAGAATGTCACAGAACATGAAACATGTACATCTCTCCACAAGAATGTCACAGAACATGAAACATGTACATCTCTCCACAAGAATGTCACAGAACAATGAAACATGTATGTCTCTCTCCACAAGAATGTCACAGAACATGAAACATGTATGTCTCTCTCCACAAGAATGTCACAAAACAACATGAACATGTATGTCTCTCTCCACAAGAATGTCATAGAACATGAAATGTTTATGTCTCTCCACAAGAATGTCACAGAACAACATGAACATGTATGTCCTCTCCACAAGAATGTCACAGAACAACATGAAACATGTATGTCTCTCCACAAGAATGTCACAGAACATGAAACATGTATGATGAAATAGTATCAATACGTAATGTAGGCACAACATTTGGTTGCAGTGACTTGAATATAGTAGTGTCAATAACTTACTGCAGGTACAACATTTGGTTTCAGTAACATGAGTAATAGTGTCAATAACATAATGAAGGTACAACATTTGAATTTAGTGACTTGATGTAACAGTGTCAATACATAATGTAGGTACAATATTTGGTTTTAGTGACTTAATGTAACAGTGTCAATAACATAATGTAGGTACAACATTTGGTTTTAGTGACTTGGTGTAATAGTGTCAATAACATAATGTAGGTATAACATTTGGTTTTAGTGATGTGATGTAATAGTGTCAATAACATAATGTAGGTACAACATTTGGTTTTAGTGATTTAATGTAATAGTGTCAATAACATAATGTAGGTACAATATTTGGTTTTAGTGACGTGATGTAATAGTGTCAATAACATAATGTAGGTACAACATTTGGTTTTAGTAACTTGATGTAATAGTGTCAATAACATAATGAGGGTAAAACATTGGAATTTAGTGACTTGATGTAATAGTGTCAATAACATAATAAAGGTACAACATTTGGTTTCAGTGACTTGATGTAATAGTGTCAATAACATAATGTAGGTACATCATTTGGTTTCAGTGACTTGATGTAACAGTGTCAATAACATAATGCAGGTACATCATTTGGTTTCAGTGACTTGATGTAATAGTGTCAATAACATAATGTAGATATGTCATTTGGTTTCAGTGACCTGATGTAATAGTGTCAATAACATAATGTAGGTACAACATTTGGTGTTAGTGATGATATAATAGTGTCAATAACATAATGTAGGTACAACATTTGGTTTTAGTGACTTGATGTAATAGTGTCAATAACATAATGAAGGTACAACATTTGGTTTTAGTGACTTGATGTAACAGTGTCAATAACATAATGTAGGTACATCATTTGGTTTCAGTGACTTGATGTAATAGTGTCAATAACATAATGTAGGTACATCATTTGGTTTTAGTGACTTGATGTAATAATGTCAATACCATACTGTAGATACAATGTTTGGCAACATATATAACAGATATGGATGGATGGATGACATGGCTGTAGTAATCAACTCTAACTCACTGACAAGTATTTGGTGTTACAGAGCTGCTTTTATCAACCACCACAAAATATAATATCATGGCCAATCCCTTTGTCATTGCTTTAAGGAGTCTACTCTGCCAGAATTTCCCATTGACATTCAACATGAACAGAAATCCTGGGTAATTGAGTGCCCAGAAATAACTAGCTACTCACCCATGTGCTCAGCACACAAGTTGACACACTCTTCTTCTGTGTTAAATCTGTTTTCGTTACCCCTGCAACCTCCATAGGCAAAAACCTGGCACTTCTGTACAGTGTTGTTGTAAAACCATCTTGGGAAATCTCCCCGACAGGGACCCACATCTGCTGGATGCTGACATATGGCTAAGCAGAGGGAAAACGATAATTATTTTATATGTGTTTAAGTGAGCTTTTATTATTTTCATGTGAATTTTTATTATAGTGTCAGTGACATCGAGTGCTTTTCATTATTTTATGTGTGACAGTAGTAAATCTCTAGCTATCAACACAACAAATGCTCTAGTTATCTACACAAGTAACAATAAATCATATAGCTATCTACACAGCAAACAAGAAATCATTTAACTATCTACACAACAAACAATAAATCATATATCTATCTACACAGCCAACAATAAATCATTTAACTATCTACACAACAAACAATAAATCATATATCTATCTACACAAAAAAAACAATAAATCATATAGCTATCTGAACTGGCACCTTGTCGTCTTGAGAGACAATAGTTTGTTACAATGTGCTTAAAAAAAAGGATAATAACTACAATCCATGGCAGTAGCAAATGTGACTTATAAAACCAATTTGTACGGTAAATGTTCGTCCACAATGGATGCATGTGAACACATGGTCATTTCCACACACGCTTAGTGTGTGACCTTATCTGCAATCATTTTCTCCTTTGTCTTTATTCCATTTCTGATTTTCACCCTCCATGCAACACGAACAGTGACGATTTGCTCCCAAGGTGCAATATTAATACCTGTAACAATCGTGTCCCGCTTACACGCATCTTTGAATCGTAGTAGAGGCTGCCCTCGAGATCTTTTACCCATCTGTAATTCACCAAAAAAGATTCTCTTTGGTATTCTACCATCATCCAGCCTCCCAATGTGTTCTATCCATTCTGTTTTGGCAATAAGCTTCCTGTTCTCCCAAACTCTCTTTGTTAACCTGTTCATTGTTGTTGCTGCCTTACCAATCCTGATGTTGGTTTCCTGATCTAGGGATAATTTATTGTTTACCTCTGATCCTAGATATGTAAAATGGTATACTATCTCCAGCTCTGCGTTGTTAATAAAGACTGATGTTACCCCATTTGCAGCTGTGTCATAATCAATTTGATTTTGCTAATTGTTAAACCAAATTCATAACGAGTACTGGAGAATGCAGATACTAGGCGTTGTAATTCTTCCTCAGAGTGAGTCATAACTACATCATCATCTGCAAAAAGCAACTCCCTAATCAGCACGGTGCCTATATCTGGTCTTGACCTTCAATCTCTGAGCATTGTAGAGGCCTAACACACATATATCAATGGACTTCTGTATGGTAGACCATTGTGTCATGTTTGAATAATTCTGCTGTTAACTGACTTTGATTAACAGATGCGGGATGGAGTCACGGCTAGTAATGGTTGGACACAGTGAGAAGCACTGAAATGTGTAAATTAGAGATAAGAAATATAACTCATGTTAAACAGGCCAGTTGTTATATATATATATATATATAACAGCACAAGCAGACAGGAGAGGGAGGGAGGGGGGAAGGAAGGAAGGGGGAGGAAGGAAGGGGGGAAGGAGGGAGGGAGGTAGGGAAGGAAGGGAGGGAGGGAGGAAGGAAGGAAGGAAGGAAGGAAGGAAGGAGTTAGGGAAAGAAGGAAGAGGAAGGAAAGAAGTCAGCTATTTTGTTTAGTGAAGCTTTAATGAGCTTACCCTTGGTAACATGGGTAAACAAATATATAATATAAAACCGTGTAACATTGTACACTAATATTAAATAACGTACCAGTAAAGTTTTTCATCATCATGGCTTTCTGACAGTCAAAGATCTCCCCCCTACATAAATCTTTCTCCATTAGGTGCATACCACAATTCTTTCGTTTCTCAGCGCCATGCAGAAACATGCGCCATCGTTCCTGAAAAATACAAGTACAAACAATTGTTTACATTCATAATTCAACTGGTGAGATGGGGTTAGTGCTGTTTCTTTAGTAAAATTAGGAAATAATTTGGTTTCATTTGAGGATGCTGCTACTTTCATTCTTTATGTTTTCTTGTGTGTTGGCCAATGCGTTGCTTGATGTTTTGTCTGGTGCTTGATGTGTTGTAATGTCCAACAGACACATAAAGATGTTCACCAGACAGACAGAGATGCAATGTCCCACAGAAAGATATCCACCAGACAGCCAGAGATGCAATGTCCCACACAAAGATATCCACCAGACAGACAGAGATGCAATGTCCCACAGAAAGATGTTCACCAGACAGACAGAGATGCAATCTCCCACAGAAAGATGTTCATCAGACAGACAGAGATGCAGTGTCCCACAGTTTGTTCACCAGACAGACAGATATGCAATGTTTCACAGAAAGATGTTCACCAGACAGACAGAGATGCAATGTCCCACAGAAAGATGTTCACCAGACAGACAGAGATGCAGTGTCCCACAGTTTGTTCACCAGACAGACAGATATGCAATGTTTCACAGAAAGATGTAGATGCAACCATCAGTTACAAATATGAAATAGAACAGATCAAAAGAAATAGATTATATTAAGCAGTAGGACAAACATTGCTTAGCTACTTCAAATTATGGAGACAAACGACTGAAAAAAACTATAGTTGGATAATCAAGAACTGACTTTAAAAAGCAACATATTGTAAACAGATGGTAGATAAAAGAGGTTCCTAAAAACACTGAACTAGCAGGAAAGAACCGTGCTCACAAGAAAATCTCAGCGAGGTATTAGTTCTACCACTCAAACAATTAACAGATCATTTAAACAATTACTCTGAACCGAAGACAGTAACAAACATGTTACAAACAGATATCTCTAGAGAACTGAACAATAGAGTTAAGAAATACACTACATGAATAAAGCTCCCTATACAGAGGATCACACACATATAGGATCAAATAACGGGTGTATTAAACTGATCAGTCAGAAACAGACAAAGAAACAAATGGCAAGAATATAAGCTAACTATGGTGAAATATAAAAGTAGAATACTTCACATCCCTATAAACAAAGTTGGGGCGGTCAATATAAATGTTCTAATTGCTTGAAGACACAAAACAAATAAAAAGTCAACTTTATGAAATAATTAAACATCCCAACTATAACCCAGTAGTGTTCAGCAGGTCATAATTTGTTTCAACAAACACAGCCAACATTAAACACCGGTTCTCCATAATTTGTTTCAACAAACACAGCCAACATTAAACACCGGTTCTCCATAAAACATATGGTTATTGTAGTTTACCTTCATTCCCAAGCCACAGGTGGCACTACAAGGTGACCAATCGGACCAGCCGGTGACGGCACACATGTCAGTCGGATCTCTTTGCTCGTCATGGCGCATAACAAAATTATCATGCAGTTTTTTACGTCGTGTGTCTGAAGGAAGACCATTCAACATAAATGTTATGTCAGATTCCACTTTTGTTATTGTCTCCACATAATTACTGCAAACACACACTTTTCAGACTTCATTCAACTGCCATAACCTCTTACAATCTCCATACAATTATTGTAAACACCCAGGAAGGTTAACCCGGTCAACAAACACCCGAAGAAGTTGGATGTGTCGGCCTAACGGCCCAAACACGCAGCTCTGCTGTAAACAGACACAACGCAATCACTCTCCAGATGAACGCAGCAGAAGAATAAGAATTATTGTAAATACAACACAGTATTCTACATACAACTATTGTAAGTACAACACAATAGTCTGCACACTATTATTGTAAACTCAACATAATATTCTCCACACAATTATTGTAAATACAACACAATATTCTACACACAATTATTGTAAATACAACATAATATTCAACTCAATTATCTCCACACAATTGTAGTAACTCAACATAATATTCTCCGCAAAATTTTATAAACACAATATATTCTTTTGCATATAATTATTGTAACTCAATATAATATTTCCCACACAATTATTGCCTTATTTGGTTGTTTCGGGATTTGAAGTTTGAAAATTGAGCGCACCCCACTACTGGCAATGCTGATCGTATTCCGGTTAAAAGCACTAGACTTGAGTTTCACTCTTGTTTGAGCTCGTCATTAGTGCATATTCCTGACTGGACTCGTGGTCAAACTCCGGATCACTGGTGTGTAAGGCGGGTATGCAACCACTTTTACCACGCAGCAGACACTAAACGCGACCAAATTATCATACTAGAATATCACAACGTCACCCATTGTAGGTTCAACATAATATTCTCCACACAATTATTGTAAACGCAACATAATATTCAACTAAATTATTTCCACACAATTATTTTTTTCCCCCCGCGTTTCCATCCTGTTGCGGTCAACATCAGCATCTTTCAGCTGTATGTTGATTCCTAGGCTAGATTACGCTCATCAGCACGCCACGACTTTCTGAGCGACCGGCTCCATACTGTCATAGGTCACTGGTGCGACTCGAACCGCTTCCAATTCTCGTGCACTCACGTCAACCACGAAAGTATTCGGGATTACGGAGAAAGCTGCTAACTCCTGGGCCAGGGAGCCGGCCACACAATTATAGTAACTCAAAAAAAATATACACTGCTAAATTATTGTAAACGCAACATAATATCCCATATACAATTATTGTAAACACACCAAATTATTCCCCCACACGAGTACTGCAAACACATATAATATTCCCCATATACAATTATTGTAAACACAGCATAATATTCCCCACACAAGTACTGTAAACACAACATAATATTCCCCACACAAGTACTGTAAACACAACATAATATTCCCCACACGAGTACTGTAAACACAACATAATATTCCCCACACGAGTACTGTAAACACAATATAATATTCCCCACACGAGTACTGTAAACACAACATAATATTCATATTCCCCACACGAGTACTGTAAACACAACATAATATTCCCCCACGAGTACTGTAAACATAACATAATATTCCCCACATGAGTACTGTAAACATAACATAATATTCCCCACACGAGTCTGTAAACATAACATAATATTCCCCCCCCCCCCCCCCCCGAGTACTGTAAACATAACATAATATTCTCCACATGAGTACTGTAAACATAACATAATATTCCCCACACGAGTACTCTAAACACAACATAATATTCTCCACACGACTACTGTAAACATAACATTATATTCCCCACAAAAGTGCCATAAAAACTCACCTTTGCAGTCTCCAGTGCATGACTGGCTGTCCTCCAGCGGCTGGTCACACATGTCCGCAGTTACACTGGGGTTCTTCAGCATGCGCCGCCTCTCTTTGACTCCATCTCCACAGGAACTGGAGCAGTCTGACCAGTCGCCCCACTCACTCATGGCACACTTCTCCATCTCTGATATGCCAGGTATGACATGAAAGATGGTCACTTCATCAATATATTCACAGATATGATTCAAATATTCATTGGATATGGTTACAGGCAATTATCGTTCCTTTCTATGTACAACACTTTGGGGGTAACCAAGTAGGTCATCATCATAAGGTTAGTCAGTCTTTTTAATTGGGGATCTTTGGCATTTAACTCAAGCATATCCCATACACTTCTACTGGGCAGATTTTTGCGTGTGGATCAGCTTTTCATATTACCAATGTCCCTCGCCATCAGGTGAACCCACTCCGACTTCCGAGGTACTTGTAATTTACGTCCTCAAGTCACGGATGAGAAGTCAACATTTTAGTCCAAATTAACAGTGTAGGGGTTGAACCCGCTACCTCAGCATCAACAATCTGGAAGTTTAAGAGTGAGAGTTCTTATCCATTCGGTCGTGCTGACCTTCATTAGTCATCATCATCACCATCACCATCATCATCATCAAGTCAGTCTCAAGTCTGGTGTTGAAGTGGTCCGATCTGGCAACCTCACGTTCATGTATTCTCATGGTCATCATCATCAACAGGTTAGTCAGTCTAACATCTCGTGGGGAAATCTCCTGTTATTTCACCCCATTGCACCCTGTTTTCAGCGAGTATTTCAGCTCAGCAATAATCAAAGTTGAATCCTTCCATGCAACAACATCAGTTTTACAAACATCAATTACTGTAATGATCAGAATAAAGAGGAATAATATGGGCCTGAAGCTGGATTTTTTTCAACTATTGTGCTTTCCACATTCAAATTACAATACTTTATCCAAGAGGACCATTCTACACAATAAACAGACTCACAAATAGAGCACTTATTCTACACAATAAACAGACTCACAAATAGAGCACTTATTCTACACAATAAACAGACTCACAAATAGAGCACATATTCTACACAATAAACAGACTCACAAATAGAGCACATATTCTACACAATAAACAGACTCACAAATAGAGCACTTACTCTACACAATAAACAGACTCACAAATAGAGCACATATTCTACACAATAAACAGACTCACAAATAGAGCACTTATTCTACACAATAAACAGACTCACAAATAGAGCACATATTCTACACAATAAACAGACTCACAAATAGAGCACTTATTCTACACAATAAACAGACTCACAAACAGAGCACTTATTCTACACAATAAACAGACTCACAAATAGAGCACATATTCTACACAATAAACAGACTCACAAATAGAGCACTTATTCTACACAATAAACAGACTCACAAATAGAGCACTTATTCTACACAATAAACAGACTCACAAATAGAGCACATATTCTACACAATAAACAGACTCACAAACAGAGCACTTATTCTACACAATAAACAGACTCACAAATAGAGCACATATTCTACACAATAAACAGACTCACAAATAGAGCACTTATTCTACACAATAAACAGACTCACAAATAGAGCACTTATTCTACACAATAAACAGACTCACAAATAGAGCACATATTCTACACAATAAACAGACTCACAAATAGAGCACATATTCTACACAATAAACAGACTCACAAATAGAGCACATATTCTACACAATAAACAGACTCACAAATAGAGCACTTATTCTACACAATAAACAGACTCACAAATAGAGCACATATTCTACACAATAAACAGACTCACAAATAGAGCACTTATTCTACACAATAAACAGACTCACAAATAGAGCACTTATTCTACACAATAAACAGACTCACAAATAGAGCACTTATTCTACACAATAAACAGACTCACAAATAGAGCACATATTCTACACAATAAACAGACTCACAAATAGAGCACTTATTCTACACAATAAACAGACTCACAAATAGAGCACATATTCTACACAATAAACAGACTCACAAATAGAGCACATATTCTACACAATAAACAGACTCACAAATAGAGCACATATTCTACACAATAAACAGACTCACAAATAGAGCACATATTCTACACAATAAACAGACTCACAAATAGAGCACTTATTCTACACAATAAACAGACTCACAAATAGAGCACATATTCTACACAATAAACAGACTCACAAATAGAGCACTTATTCTACACAATAAACAGACTCACAAATAGAGCACATATTCTACACAATAAACAGACTCACAAATAGAGCACATATTCTACACAATAAACAGACTCACAAATAGAGCACTTATTCTACACAATAAACAGACTCACAAATAGAGCATATATTCTACACAATAAACAGACTCACAAATAGAGCACATATTCTACACAATAAACAGACTCACAAATAGAGCACATATTCTACACAATAAACAGACTCACAAACAGAGCACTTATTCTACACAATAAACAGACTCACAAATAGAGCACATATTCTACACAATAAACAGACTCACAAATAGAGCACTTATTCTACACAATAAACAGACTCACAAATAGAGCACATATTCTACACAATAAACAGACTCACAAACAGAGCACTTATTCTACACAATAAACACTCACAAACAGAGCACTTATTCTACACAATAAACAGACTCACAAATAGAGCACATATTCTACACAATAAACAGACTCACAAATAGAGCACTTATTCTACACAATAAACAGACTCACAAATAGAGCACATATTCTACACAATAAACAGACTCACAAATAGAGCACATATTCTACACAATAAACAGACTCACAAATAGAGCACTATTCTACACAATAAACAGACTCACAAACAGAGCACTTATTCTACACAATAAACAGACTCACAAATAGAGCACTATTCTACACAATAAACAGACTCACAAATAGAGCACTTATTCTACACAATAAACAGACTCACAAATAGAGCACATATTCTACACAATAAACAGACTCACAAACAGAGCACTTATTCTACACAATAAACAGACTCACAAATAGAGCACTTATTCTACACAATAAACAGACTCACAAATAGAGCACTTATTCTACACAATAAACAGACTCACAAATAGAGCACTTATTCTACACAATAAACAGACTCACAAATAGAGCACTTATTCTACACAATAAACAGACTCACAAATAGAGCACATATTCTACACAATAAACAGACTCACAAACAGAGCACTTATTCTACACAATAAACAGACTCACAAACAGAGCACTTATTCTACACAATAAATAGACTCACAAATAGAGCACTTATTCTACACAATAAACACTCACAAACAGAGCACTTATTCTACACAATAAACAGACTCACAAACAGAGCACTTATTCTACACAATAAACAGACTCACAAACAGAGCACTTATTCTACACAATAAACAGACTCACTCACTCACATTGTTGTCAGGTCTTAGTCAGATATGACTGAGCTACCGTATAACAGTAGACGATACTACCTGGTTTCTGTTAGCTCTGAACGTTGGGAGGCGCTTACCAAACCCGACACCCCACATTGTGCCAACGGCTTCGGGCGGAAGAGCGCAATTGGGAGGGTACAAGCCTTACCCTGGTGCGAGGAAATGCAAGCTAAAGACAAAAAGTCATGGCAGGGCAGACCAGGCCCTAAGCCTTGGTTGGCGACTGGTCTAGGATCGAAGCTCCGACAGGCGGACAGTTAGAGCATTGCTTTGCTGATCCGGCAGCTTCTGCAGCTTGTCTTGTTCCAGATGTAGGGGTGTTACCTTTCCTCTGGAGTAAACTAGGCAGGCCGAGAGAGGGATCATGCTGCATGGGCAACACATGATCTCTATATTTTAGCCCAGGCTTTGTGCTATGGAGAGGCAATAACTCCATCCCTGGTCTTAACTGGTCTCGGAATCAAAGCGAGAGGCAACTGTTACGGGTTATAAGTCCCTGTCAGTTGGCGTAGACATGGGGCGCCACGCGTTGCCTTTGACGGTGGGAGACACCTATAGGTGTCACTGATCAGCTACCGCCCGCCTCAAGCTCGGCAACCCCCAGCCAATTGGGTGCTGATCCGCCACAGCCTGCCTGCTTCAATGGGTGCTTGGGGCTAGGACAAAATCTGAATCGCAGGCTGTAAAACCAATGCACCAGGCACAAATAACAATAGAAACCTCAAGCTACGGCTTGCAACCTGGAACGTGAGAACCATGTGTCCAGGATTTTCCACTGACTTGACCAATATTGACGATGTGAGAAAAACGGCTGTGATTGATGTCGAACTCAATCGTCTAAACATTGATATTGCTGGCCTGCAGGAGACTCGCCTCGCTGAGGAAGGGTCACTCAGGGAAAACAACTACACCTTTTTCTGGAAGGGTAGAGGGCAGGCAGAAAAAAGGCAACACGGTGTGGGCTTTGCAGTGAAGAATTCGCTACTGGGAATGATTGAAATTCCAGCAGGAGGAAATGAAAGACTATTATCCCTGCGCTTGGCAACCTCTTGTGGGTTTGCCACCATTATTACTGCATATGCACCGACACTCGTTTCCTCTGATGATGTGAAGGATTCGTTCTATGAGGAGTTAGACTCCGTGATCAAGGCAGTTCCAAAATCTGACTACATTTATATGCTCGGTGATTTCAATGCTCGTGTGGGCAAGGACTCGAGTTCATGGCCAGTGTGCCTTGGAAAATACAACATCGGTCGCATGAATGAAAATGAGCAAAGGCTGCTGGAGCATTGCACCAGTAATGACCTATGTATTACAAACTCTTTTTTTAAAACAAAAGAGATGCATAAGGTCACATGGAAACATCCAAGATCTGGCCATTGGCACCAGCTGGACTTCATCATCACACGGAGACAACATCTGAACCATATATCATTGACTCGTAGTTACCACAGTGCTGACTGTGATACGGATCATTCTTTGGTTGTTGCAAGGGTTAGACTGAGACCAAAGAGAATCTACACAGCTAAACACAAATCTAGCCTCAGGATTAATATTATTAACACTCATGATCCTGAAAAGTGCTTTCAGTTTCAACAGCAACTTGAAGACGCTTTCACTGATACACCAGAAAATTGTACAGTAAATGAAAAGTGGGGTCAAATTAAGGAAACTCTTTATAAAACTGCCGTATAGGTTTACGGCACTGTGGATCATAAGAGGCAGGACTGGTTTGCGGCCAACAGCGAGACTCTGCAGCCCTTGATTGATAAGAAGAAGAAAGCTCTCTTAAGAAACAAGGAAAGACCAACGCGTAACGCTCTGAGTGAGCTTAGGCAAGCTAGGAAGGATGTGCAAAAAGCTGCCAGGCAGTGTGCAAATGATTATTGGATCAAGTTATGTGAGTCCATTCAAATCGCAAGTGATAAGGGAGACATAAGAAGCATGTATGAAGGAATAAAGAAAGCCTGTGGTCCAGTGATCAAAAGAAGTGCACCACTGAAAACCTTGACTGGAGAAATCATCACTGATAAGAAACAGCAGATGGACAGATGGATAGAGCACTATTTGGAGCTTTACTCAAGTGAGACCAAACTAGCGGATGATGCCCTCAACGCCATAGAGGCTCTACCAACTCTTGACCACCTGGACACACTTCCCACCATAACAGAAGTTAAGTGTGCTTGTCGTGAAATACTGAGAGTTAATGATTCCCAGATAGACGACTGTATACACCGACTAACCAGGTAGAAGAAGGGTTAACAAACGAAGCAGTAAGGGTAACAAACAACGGAGTGACCAGGCACAGGTGTGTATAGGTCAAGACAGAAGGGGCCGCTTACAGCACAGGTAACCTGTCGCGTGGAAAAATTGGTTTGCGACAAAGGTAGACAGCATTATTGGACAGCATATTGCGGTCTGAATGTATGAATAATGGAAAAGTTTCAGATCTGTAATTTTCCACTAACTGTGATAATGAAGTAGGAACTTGAGGTGTCAAGCAAGGTCAAGGACTATGCGGCAAAAATGACCTATAAAGAGTGTCCACTTCTTTGTGTAAGTTTAGTGTGTGTTCCAAACTGAACTGAAGGAGATATGTTCTTGAGTGGGAATAGAAATACACGTCCCTAATGATGGAAAGAGGGGATACTAGTGTGTTATTCGCTAAGTGTTTTTCGATTCCAGGAACATAGATGCCTAAATAAGGTATATTAGAGTATAGTTTAGCATAGGAATATAGATGTGAGTGAATAGCATTTAACATTGCTTTCTATTAGTAGGAATAGTATAGACGTTAGGTGAATCTTCTATCCTATGTCAGAGTGGGTTTTTTCGGAAGCCTTTTCATTTCGGCTGGAGGAAAAGACACTCACATAGGAGAGAAGAGGAAGCAGACACAGATCTCATTATTAAATGTATATCACACAGGTTCCCATACCAGTGCGAGACTTATCAACTAAGATATCACACAGATGGCTGTGGTCAAGATCACTCAGTGTTGATAACCCACAAGAAAGCACTTTAAAGTAATAAAGCACGACACTTGTGCATAAGAAAGGAAAGAAAAGAAGTGTCATCTTAATAAGTCAGGAGGACAGAGAACGGAAAATAGAGATCATACAAACTAAAGAAAAAAAGACTCAAATGACTCAGTATCGAAGAGTTGCAAGGGGCATACCAAATGCCTATACCAATTACGAACTATCCAGTGTAGAACTTTTACAGGACAAAAATAGAGAATACTAGAAACTCGATGTGTTTTCAAGGATGGAATTAAGAACACTATAAGAAAGCAACGAACATTCAGTTTAAGCTGACAGCATATAGTGATCGGTTTAAGTACATTGATACAGTGGTGAACATTTTTTCATTACAAAAACAAAACGGATATATCTACAGACTCAAGCAGACGGAGCATTCAGGGTGAGACCGTTCTGTTGTATCTATGTATCGTCCTGTACTTTAGCCGAGAGAAGAGACGAGAGAAGACACGGGGACTATCTATCAACATCTTATCTGGCAGCCACACTAGAAGAACATACCCACTACATAGACAATATCCATACATACACCAGACATAGTTTTTATTAATAAATCTTTTATTTATTGTTGAAAGGAACTGTTGTCTGAGTATGTGTTGAGAGAATAATAGAGAGAGTGAAAGAAATAGATATATGGAAGGGAAGACAGAAGAGAGGAGTGTAGACCAAAGTCAGTCAATAATCCCAACAGATAATAAGTTTAAAGATGTGCTTGTTGATTCCAACCTCCTCTCGGGAAAATAACAGGACAGTGCTATAAATGAGCTTGCATCTGGCAAGGCTCCAGGTAAGGATGGGATTCCAATAGAGGTTATCAGGAGTGGGCAAGACACACTCACTATACAGATCCACCAGCTAATAGAGCTATGCTGGCGTGAAGGACAAGTCACACAGGATTTCAAAGATTCAAGCATCATAACACTGTACAAGAACAAGGGCGATCGGAGCGACTGCAACAACTATAGGGGTATCTCACTTCTGTGTATTGTTGGAAAAGTATTTGCCAGAATTGTTTTGCGCAGACTTCAAGTCCTAGGAGATCAAGTCTACCCCGAATCACAGTGTGGCTTTCGACAGAACCGGTCTACCACTGATATGATATTCTCATTGCGACAAATGCAAGAAAAATGCCGTGAACAGAATCAACCACTGTTTATTGCCTTCTTCGACCTCACAAAGGCATTTGATTTGGTCAGTCGTGAGGGTCTGTTCAAGGCACTAAAGAAGATTGGCTGCCCACCAACTCTTCTGTCCATTGTGGAATCGTTCCACACAGGCATGAAGGGTATAATCAAGTTTGATGGTGCAACTTCTGAAGAATTTGAAATCAAGAGTGGAGTTAAGCAAGGTTGTGTACTAGCTCCCACCCTCTTTGGAATATACTTTTCACTTCTACTGAAATATGCATTTCGTGATCAGGATGGTGGTATATACATTCACTCACGCTCAGATGGCGGCCTCTACAATGCTCAGAGATTGAAGGCTAAGACCAAAATTAGGAGGGTACTGATCAGAGAGTTGCTTTTTGCAGATGATGCTGCAGTTACGACCCACTCTGAGGAAGAATTGCAATGTCTACTATCTGCATTCTCCAATGCTTGTTCTGAATTTGGTTTAACAATTAGCAAAAAGAAGACACAGATTATGTTACAAGGTGCACATGGGGTACCATCAATCTTTATTGACGACGCCGAACTAGAGATAGTAGACCATTTTACATATCTAGGATCAGTGGTAAATAGCAAATTATCCCTAGATCAGGAAATCAACATCCGGATTGGTAAGGCAGCAACAACAATGAACAGGTTAAGAAAAAGAGTCTGGGAGAACAGGAAGCTTACTGCCAAAACAAAAGTCCTTGTCTATCAAGCCTGTGTCCTTAGTACTCTTCTCTATGGCAGTGAAACCTGGACAACTTACTCACACCAAGAGAACAACTTAAACAGCTTTCATATGCGGTGTCTGCGAAGAATTCTTGGTATTAAGTGGCAAGACAAAATCACAAATACTGAAGTATTGAAAAGATCAGGTTGTGTGACAGTTTATTCCATGCTGAGTCTTCGTAGACTTAGATGGATAGGACATCTTAGGAGGATGGATGATGGTAGAATACCAAAGGATATCTTTTCTGGTGAATTACAGATGGGTAAGAGATCTCAGGGTCGGCCTCTACTACGATACAAAGATGTGTGTAAGCGGGACATGATTGATACAGGCATTGATAATGCACATTGGGAGCAAGTCGCCGCTGAACGTGTTGCATGGAGGGCAAATATCAGAAATGGAATAAAGTCAAAGGAGAAAATTATTGCAGAAAAGTCACACACCAAGCGTTTGAGACGTAAGATGGTGTATGATGGTGGAAATGACCACGTGTTCACATGCACCCACTGTGAACGGACATTTACAGCGCAAATTGGCCTTATCAGTCACACTCGCTACCGCCATAGTTAAAAGTTATTATGCCTTTTTAAAGCACAAACTATCGTCTGTCAAGACGGCAAGGTGCCAATGAAACAGACTCACAAACAGAGCACTTATTCTACACAATAAACACTCACAAACAGAGCACTTATTCTACACAATAAACACTCACAAACAGAGCACTTATTCTACACAATAAACAGACTTACAAACAGAGCACTTATTCTACACAATAAACACTCACAAACAGAGCACTTATTCTACACAATAAACACTCACAAACAGAGCACATATTCTACACAATAAACAGACTTACAAACAGAGCACTTATTCTACACAATAAACACTCACAAACAGAGCACATATTCTACACAATAAACAGACTCACAAACAGAGCACATATTCTACACAATAAACAGACTCACAAACAGAGCACATATTCTACACAATAAACAGACTTACAAACAGAGCACTTATTCTACACAATAAACACTCACAAACAGAGCACATATTCTACACAATAAACAGACTTACAAACAGAGCACTTATTCTACACAATAAACACTCACAAACAGAGCACATATTCTACACAATAAACAGACTCACAAACAGAGCACTTATTCTACACAATAAACAGACTCACAAACAGAGCACATATTCTACACAATAAACACTCACAAACAGAGCACTTATTCTACACAATAAACACTCACAAACAGAGCACTTATTCTACACAATAAACACTCACAAACAGAGCACTTATTCTACACAATAAACAGACTTACAAACAGAGCACTTATTCTACACAATAAACAGACTTACAAACAGAGCACTTATTCTACACAATAAACAGACTTACAAATAGAGCACTTATTCTACACAATAAACAGACTTACAAACAGAGCACTTATTCTACACAATAAACAGACTCACAAACAGAGCACTTATTCTACACAATAAACAGACTTACAAACAGAGCACTTATTCTACACAATAAACAGACTCACAAACAGAGCACTTATTCTACACAATAAACACTCACAAACAGAGCACTTATTCTACACAATAAACAGACTCACAAACAGAGCACTTATTCTACACAATAAACAGACTCACAAACAGAGCACTTATTCTACACAATAAACAGACTCACAAACAGAGCACTTATTCTACACAATAAACAGACTCACAAATAGAGCACTTATTCTACACAATAAACAGACTCACAAACAGAGCACTTATTCTACACAATAAACAGACTCACAAACCAGAATGTCAGCTATAATACCATCCCCTGCCTATTGTTATCTAGCCACATGACTTACCTAACTGCTTTTTCATCATCATCTTTTTCTTCATCATACTGACAAGTTCCTCCGTGGTGGGGCTCGTTTCTGCAGAGATGCTGGCGCCATCGTCATCTGTGCAAGTTTCTTTGTTCTTGGTTATTGTCAGCCTGTTTGTGCATGGGTAGAAGTAGAAAATGACTTCAACACGTGTATCACTACCTGTATCCATAATGTTTCTCTATCTCACTGTCTATATCCTTTACTGTATCTCTATCTCACTACCTGTATCCATAATGTTTCTCTATCTCACTGTCTATATCCTTTACTGTATCTCTATCTCACTACCTGTATCCATAATGTTTCTCTATCTCACTGTCTATATCCTTTACTGTATCTCTATCTCACTACCTGTATCCATAATGTTTCTCTATCTCACTGTCTATATCCTTTACAGTATCTCTATCTCACTACCTGTATCCATAATGTTTCTCTATCTCACTGTCTATATCCTTTACTGTATCTCTATCTCACTACCTGTATCCATAATGTTTCTCTACCTCACTGTCTATATCCTTTACTGTATCTCTATCTCACTACCTGTATCCATAATGTTTCTCTACCTCACTGTCTATATCCTTTACTGTATCTCTATCTCACTACCTGTATCCATAATATTTCTCTATCTCACTGTCTATATCCTTTACTGTATCTCTATCTTACTACCTGCATCCACCACTGTTTCTCTATCTCACTACCTGTATCCATCACTGTTTCTCTATCTCACTACCTGTATCCATAATGTTTCTCTATCTCACTGTCTATATCCTTTACTGTATCTCTATCTTACTACCTGTATCCACCACTGTTTCTCTATCTCACTACCTGTATCCATCACTGTATCTCTATCTCACTACCTGTATCCATAATGTTTCTCTATCTCACTGTCTATATCCTTTACTGTATCTCTATCTTACTACCTGTATCCACCACTGTTTCTCTATCACTACTGTATCCATCACTGTATCTCTATCTCATACCTGTATCCATAATGTTTCTCTATCTCACTGTCTATCTCTATCTCACTACCTGTATCCATAATGTTTCTCTACCTCACTGTCTATATCCTTTACTGTATCTCTATCTCACTACCTGTATCCATAATGTTTCTCTATCTCACTGTCTATATCCTTTACTGTATCTCTATCTCACTACCTGTATCCATAATGTTTCTCTACCTCACTGTCTATATCCTTTACTGTATCTCTATCTCACTACCTGTATCCATAATGTTTCTCTATCTCACTGTCTATATCCTTTACTGTATCTCTATCTCACTACCTGTATCCATAATGTTTCTCTACCTCACTGTCTATATCCTTTACTGTATCTCTATCTCACTACCTGTATCCATAATGTTTCTCTACCTCACTGTCTATATCCTTTACTGTATCTCTATCTCACTACCTGTATCCATAATGTTTCTCTATCTCACTGTCTATATCCTTTACTGTATCTGTATCTTACTACCTGTATCCACCACTGTTTCTCTATCTCACTACCTGTATCCATCACTATTTCTCTGTCTCACAGCTGTATCCATCACTGTTTCTCTGTCCCACTACCTGTATCCATCACTGTATCTCTATCTCACTACCTGTATGTGAGCGCACGTGCGAGCGTGTGTGTGGAGAGAGTGATTGAGCGAGAAATGGTAGGGGAATGTGTCAGTGCATGCATTCGTACGTGTATGTGTGAGAGTGAGGGAGGGAGTGTGTGCGTGCGTGCATGCGTTCATGCGTATGTATATGTGTGAGAGAGTGTGATTGAGAGAGTGAGTGTGTGTATGAAGGATTGTGTGTGAGAGAGTGAGACAGTTCGAGAGTTGATGTGTTAGTGTGTGTGTGTGTGTATATGAAAGAATACAGAGAGAGAGAGAGAGAGAGAGAGAGAGAGAGAGAGAGAGAGAGAGAGAGAGAGAGAGAGAGAGAGAGAGAGAGAGAGCTGAGCAGATGCATGTCATGTAACACGCATGTTATGTAACATGTGAATCCATATGTTTGTGTATTCTCATCTGTCATATTATCAGTTAAATACCATTTGATTTTATCATATATAATATACATTTATGTACATTACTGTAGTTTGAGTGAGAGAGTCAGTGAGTGTGAATGA
>JACEFZ010027204.1:0-30000 GCA_014155875.1 Cepaea nemoralis | reverse complement strand
GTGGGGGTGTGTGGAGGATGTGAGCGTGAGTGAGTGTGTGTTGGTGGACGGGTAGGGAATGCGTGTGTGGGTAGACCTGTGTGGTGTGTTGGTTAGGGATATTGTGTGGGTGAGGTATGTGTGTGTGGATGGGGGATTTTTGTGGTGTGTGGGTGGGGATATGTGGGGTGGATAGGTAAGGGTATCTGTGTGGGTGTGGGTGGGAATATTGTGCGGTATGTGGGTTGAGGGTTATGTGTGTGGTGTGTAGGTGGGGATGTGTGGTGGTATGTGGGTGTGGGATGTGTTGGTGAGGGATATGTGTGTGTGTGCGGTGCGTGGGTTGGGAATATTGCGTGGTAGGGGATGTATGTGATGTGCGGGTGGGGGATTGTGTAGTGGGGGATTGGGGTTAAGGCATGTATGGGTGGGTGGAGGATGTATGGGTGGGTGGAGGATGTATGTGTGGGTGGTGGGGTGTGTGTGTGAGTGGATTGGGGATGTATGGGTGGTTAGGGAGATGTGTGTGTGGGGGGGGGGCGGGGTAGGGAGATGTCAGTTGGTTGGGATGTGTGTGTGTATGGTTTGGGGATGTGTGAGTGAATGTGCGATGTGTGGGTTGGTGGGGGATTGTGTGCGTGGGTGGTGAATATGTGGTCAATGGAGATGTGGCTGGGGGATGTGTGGTTTGAGGTATGGATGGGGAGAGGATGTGAATGTGGGTGGGCGTGGGATGTGTGGGTTGGTGGGGGAATGTTTGTGGGTGGCGAGTGTGTTTTGGTTGGGGGAACAGGTGAGGGGGAGTGTGTGGGTGGGGGATGTGCGGAAGGGGGATGGGTCGGTTGGTGGGGTATGTATGTGTCCCTTGGTGTGCGTGTGTGTGGGTAGGTGGGTGTGCGTGTGTGTGGGTAGGTGGGTGTATGTGTGTGGGTGGGGTGATGTATGGGTAGGTGGGAGATGGGCCTCAAAACATGGTAATTTGCCTTGTTTATGTTTATAACATTCATTTCACAATGTTTATTTTTCTTCCTATGTAAATGTATAATGCTCTTGATGAATGAAAGACGAGTGATTGGAAGGGCCGAATGTAAGACGGGCCTGCGTGCCCAATTTGTGACCCTAATAAAGTTGATTTGATTTGATTTGATTTGATTTATCCATCACTGTATCTCTATCTCACTGCCTGTATCCATCACTATTTCTCTATCTTACTATCTGTATCCATCACTGTTTCTCTGTCTCACAGCTGTATCCATCACTGTTTCTCTATCTCACTACCTGTATCCATCACTATTTCTCTACCCCACTACCTGTATCCATCACTGTTTCTCTATCTCATTACCTGTATCCATCACTATTTCTCTATCCCACTGCCTGTATACATCACTATTTCACTATCTCACTGCCTGTATCCATCACTGTGTCTCTATCTCACTACCAGCATCCATCACTGTTTCTCTATCACACTGCCTGTATCCATCACTGTATCTCTATCTCACTACCTGCATCCATCACTGTATCTCTATCTCACTACCTGAATCCATCACTATTTCTCTATCACACTGTTTGTATCCATCACTGTATCTCTATCTCACTACCTGTATCCATCACTGTATCTCTATCTCACTATCTATATCCATCATTGTATCTCTATCTCACTACCTGTATCCATCACTGTATCTCTATCTCACTACCTGTATCCTTCACTGTATCTCTTTCTCACTACATGTATCCATCACTGTATCTCTATCTCACTACCTGTATCCATCACTGTATCTCTATCTCATTATCTGTATCCATCACAGTATCTCTGTCTCACTACCTGTATCCATCATTGTATGTCTGTCTCACTACCTGTATCCATCATTGTTTATCTATCTCATTACCTGTATCCATCACTGTATCTCTATCTCACTACCTGTATCCATCACATTTCTCTATCTCACTACCTGTATCCATTATTGTATCTCTATCTTACTACCTGTATCCATCACGGCATCTCTATTTTACTACCTGTATCCATCACTGTATCTCTATCTCACTACCTGTATCCATCACTGTATCTCTTATCTCACTACCTGTATCCATCACATTTCTCTATCTCACTACCTGTATCCATCACTGTATCTCTATCTCACTACCTGTAGCCATCATTGTTTACCTATCTCACTACCTGTATCCATTACTGTATCTCTATCTCACACTACCTGTATCCATCACATTTGTCTATCTCACAGCTGTAGTGATTGAACAAGACAACACTGTACTGGGTAAAACCCAGAATGTGTATGTGTTCATGAGATTATCTTGATCTGTACAATGAATAAGCATACATAATGTGGGAATGACTAGGGAAATCTACTTAGGAAATGTAATAGGGGAATGTACTAGGGAAATATATTAGGGGAATGTACTAGGGGAATGTACCAGGGAAATATATTAAGGGAATGTGCTACGGGAATGTACTAGGGAAGTATATTAGGGAAATGTGCTAGGGAAATATATTAGGGGAATATATTAGGGGATTATGTTAAAGGAATCTACTAAGAGAATCTACTAGGGAAATATATTAGGGGAATGTACTAGTGAAATATATTAGGGGATTATGTTATGGGAATCTACTAGGAGAATGTACTAGGGAAATATATTAGGGGAATGTGCTAGGGGAATATATTAGTGGAATATAGTAAGGGAATTTACAAGGCAATATTACTAGAGAAATATATTAGGGGAATGTAACAGGGAAATATATTTATTAGGTGAGTGTACTGTGGGATTATACTAGGAGAATAAACTAAGGAATATACTAGGGGTTATAGAAGGTGAATATAAAAATGTTAAGTTAGTTGCATATTCTTTACAGTACATCGCAGTCAACACCAGCATTATGCTGTTGAGATCTCTTGGCAAGTTTACGCTCAGTAGTTTGCCATTGCTTTCTGAATTACCAGCAACCATACCATTTTGTAAAACACCAACGCTAGGTGGTCTTCTGCCAAATCGCCCGCAGCTGTGTTTGTGGGGTTTGTGTGTTTCGTTTTTTATGTGAGACTACGAACTATGTCTGTAACCCCTTCACAACAGAGCCAGTTTAGGGGAATATACTAGGGGAATATACAAATGGGGAATATATTAAGAGGATGTACTAAGGGAATGCGCTAAGGGAATATATGAGGTAAATACTATAAGTGAACTATTTGTGTGTGTGGGCTAACTTTCCCTATTACCAGTGCCTCATACCCTCAGGCAAACCCACTATGACTTCTGAAGTACTTGTAATTTACGCCCCCAAGTCAAGGACAAGAAGTCAACATTTTAGTCCAACTGACCGGTGTAGGGAATGAACGCGTTACCTCGCCATAAACATACCATGAGTTCTTTAAGAGTCAGCACTTTTATCCATTCGGCCATATTAACTTAATATAAAGGGGAGTATAATAATGAAACACACACAGGAAATATACTAAGTGTAAACACAGTGGGCCAGTCTCCCTGGCCTTGAGGTTAGCGACTTTCTCCATAATCTCATATACTATCGTGAGTAACGTGACGACGGCGAGAATCGGTAGCGGTTCTAGCCGCATCGGTAACTTACAGGGTTATGTGTTCCGGTCGCGCAGAAATCAATGGCAAACTACTGAGCGTAATCTTGCCAAGAAATCAACAATCAGCTGAAAGTTGCTGATGTTGACAGCGATGTCCTGTAAAGGATATGCAAAACATCTTTTTATTTAGACACAGTGGGTCAAGCTGAGATGTTGAGTATGCCAGAATGGCTTGTTGACACCGCTACTTGACTTGAACATGTAAGTAAGGAGTCAATACATGAGCATGTGATATGGCAAACACAAGAAAATCACAAATGTTTACTGTCCTGAAAGAACAAACTGGCAAATAGACAGAAAGATCACAGCTTTGACTGCTTTGCTTTGACAGTTAATCACAAACCTGGCAAAAGGTTTAACTTCTACTCCGAAGAATGGACTCTCTGTGTCTCTGGGGTAGGTACTGTTTAGATGATGGATAGGTACTGGGGGAACTGTTGCCACTTTCCGTCCCTGTAAAATATATGTATACATACACATAACTTCATAACGCACGTACCATGAGAGGACATAGTTCAAGTGCCATTCATTAATATGTTAGTTAGTTAGTTAGTTAGTTAGTTAGTTAGTTAGTTAGTTAGTTAGTTAGTTCGTTAGTTAGTTAGTTGCGGTTCCAACTTCACTGCAACGGGTGGTACTCATTATGCTCCGTTCCTGTGCAGCGAATATCACTCAATATGGTGCCAGTGAATATGACACGAAATGCTCCTCACTGTCGTATGTGAAAAATGGAATAGACAGGAGTCTCGACAAACCAGCAGACAGGTACACTGTGCTTAATGCCGCCACCAGAATGCCAACACAGAAGTCCTCCTTGGAAAATACAGTTCATCGTCGATGGAAGTGGCAGTCACTAGAAAACCAGCAGCCACACATTTCTGCATTTAAAAAAGTTGAAAGGATCGACTTCCCCAGGATTCATCCCATCATAATAGACATAACTGTCATTAATTAATGGACTTAACTTGACCATCATTTAGTAATAGACTTGACTGTCATTCATTAATGGACATGACTGTCATTCAGTAATGGACTTAACTTGACCATCATTTAGTAATAGACTTGACTGTCATTCATTAATGGACATGACTGTCATTCAGTAATGGACATAACTTGGCCATCATTTAGTAATAGACTTGACTGTCATTCATTAATGGACATGACTGTCATTCAGTAATGGACATAACTTGACCGTCATTAATCAAGGGGCATAACCAACGTGTCATTCATCAAGGGACATAACACATGACATTATTTTAAGAGACAACTTATCTGTCATTCTTTAACTCTTGTTCTCCCAAACAACACACCATGTGTGACCAGCTACTGTCTGTGTCTAACAAACAACACATGTGGGACCAGCTACTGTCCCAAACATATGTTATGTCGTTTATATTTTCTCTGAGCATACTAAATAGATCTGGCCAGACATTTGAGCATGCACCACCATGTATTTATTACAGCAGCTGTGTATGTGTTGTCTCTGTGAAGATCACAACCATACTTTCTTCATGTTGTGATTGAATCGCGTGAGACTGCAAGAGCTTAGGGTCACATCTAACCAACAATGTACAGGCCCCTAACATGTAACGGGAGAGACAGTGTTGATGGTAACTAACATGTAATGGGAGAGACAGTGTTGATGGCAACTAACATGTAATGGGAGAGACAGTGTTGATGGCAACTAACATGTAATGGGAGAGACAGCATTGATGGCAACTAACATGTAATGGGAGAAACAGTGTTGATGGCAACTAACATGTAATGGGAGAGACAGCATTGATGGCAACTAACATATAATGGGAGAGACAGTGTTGATGGCAACTAACATGTAATTGGAGAGACAGCATTGAATGTAACTAACATGTAATGGGAGAGACAGTGTTGATGGCAACTAACATGTAATGGGAGAGACAACATTGAATGTAACTAACATGTAATGGGAGAGACAGTGTTGATGGCAACTAACATGTAATGGGAGATACAGCATTGATGGCAACTAACATGTAATGGGAGAGATAGTGTTGATGGCAACTAACATGTAATGGGAGAAACAGCATTGATGGCAACTAACATGTAATGGGAGAGACAGTGTTGATGGCAACTAACATGTAATGGGAGAGACAGCATTGAAGATAACTAACATGTACTGGGAGAGACATCATTGAAGATAACTAACATGTAATGGGAGAGACAGTGTTGATGGCAACTAACATGTAATGGGAGAGACAGCATTGGAGGTAATTAACATATAATATTAGAGACAGCATTGGAGGTAATGACAGAAAAAGAGAAAAGAAAATCCACAACAACAGAAATGAGGTTCCTGAGAAGAATACTCAACGTATCAAGAAGAGATAAGATCAGAAATGAAGAAATCAGGACTAAAGTGGGGGTTAAAGCAGCACTAGATTTTATTAGAAAGCAGCAAGTCAAATGGTTTGGCCATGCAAGTAGGTTACCAGTCAACAGCATACCACAACAAGCAATGATGTACAGACCAGATGGAAACAGAGGAAGAGGCCGACCACGTAAACGTTGGACGGAGGGAATAGCAGAGTCCATGGGAATATCGATATATGAAGCCCATAATCGGGCACTCTCACGATGTTTATACTTCACCTCGACACCGCAAGGTACAAGAGGAACATGATGAGATGAGATGAGATTGGAGGTAATTAACATGTAATGGGAGAGACATCATTGAAGGTAACTAACATGTATGGAGAGACAGCAATGACGGTAACTAACATGTATGGAGAGACAGTGTTGACGGTAACTAACGCACACACATAGGTGAGACAACTTGGGAGGCAACCAGTAAATGTAATATACAAGGTAAACTTATAAGGTAACTGAAGTGAGATCCCTTACAAGGTATGTAATCCTGCTGTCTGTCCCAGCATCCCACGGGTAGAGATCCACTGAGGCACTGCCGATCCACGTACAATTGCTGGTACACATGCTGAGGGCGCTGACACCTGCAGATGTACGGGTGTACTCAAGTTAAACATCAATCTATTCTTGTACAACTGTACACAGTTAAACATCAATGTATCCTTGTACAACTGTACACAGTTAAACAACAGTCTATCCTTGTACAACTGTACACAGTTAAACATCAGTCTATTCTTGTACAGCTGTACACAATTAAACATCAATATATCCTTGTAAAACTGTACACAGTTAAACATCAATCTATCCTTGTACAACTGTACACAGTTAAACATCCACCTCCGGGATGGTTAACCCGGTCAACAAATGCCCGCAGAAGTAGGATGTGTCGGCCTAACGGCGCAAGAATGCAGCTTTGCTGTAAACAGGCACAACGCAATCACATCCAAAACAAACAAAAACTCTGGATGAATGAAGAAGAAGAAACATCCATCTATGATTATACAATTGTGATCCCATCTAATGGACAAATGATTCCATTTAACGGACAAGTGATCCCAACTATTCGGGATCTATACTATAATATCGGACTTAACATCCATGGAAGAATCATAAACAATCTTAGGTATGCTGACGATACCGTGTTACTAGCAGAAAGTGAGCAAGAGTTACAAGACCTAGTGGAACAAGTAAACAGGCACAGTGTAGATTGTGGCTTAGATATTAACATCCAAAAAACACAAACTATGATAATTAGTAGTGAAAAGGAAAGGTCATCAATGAACACCACAGTTAACGGGGAGATACTAGAACAAGTAACAAGTTTCTCCTATCTTGGACATATAATAACAGATGATGGCAGAAGTGAAATAGAAATCAAAAAGAGAATAGGAATGGCCAAAAATGTTTTCAACGGCATGAAATCATTAACATCTAGAGAGATTAATAACGCATAAAAAATGAGAATTGTCAAATGCTACGTATTTTCAACGCTACTGTATGGCGCGGAAGTCTGGACATTGAACAAGCAACTAGAAAGTCGCATAGAAGCCCTGGAGATGTGGATATACAGACGAATATGTCGTATTTCATGGAAACAAAAACAATCAAATGCAGAGGTTCTAGAAAAACTGGGAATGAAGAGAGAGTTGATGAAAGAAATAAAGAGGAGGCAAGTGAAATATTTTGGCCACGATAAAAGACATGATACTCTTATTAAAAACCATACTGGAAGGCAAGGTTGAGGGCAAGCGAGCAAGAGGTAGACAACGATACAAGTGGGAAGGTAACATCAAGAGATGGACGAACATCAGCCTGACAGAATGTACAGTCAGGGCGAGAGGCAGACAGTGTTGGAGATCCATTGCAGCCAACCTTCATTGTGGAGACGGCACCTGATTGATTGATTGATCCCAGCTAGTGGAAAAGGGGTTAGAGTTATCTGACAAGTGATCCCATCTAATGCACATGTGATTCCAGCTATTGAAAAAGTGGTTGCAGCTATTGGACAAGTGATTCCAGCTATTGGACAAGTGATTCCAGCTATTGGACAAGTGACTGCAGCTATTGGACAAGTGATTCCAGCTATTGGACAAGTGATTCCAGCTATTGGACAAGTGACTGCAGCTATTGGACAAGTGATTCCAGCTATTGGACAAGTGACTGCAGCTATTGGACAAGTGATTCCAGCTATTGGACAAGTGACTGCAGCTAGTGGACAAGTGATTGCAGCTAGTGGACAAGTGATCCCAGCTAGTGGACAAGTGATTCTACAGAGAAGATAGCCAGCAACTCACCCAGGCACCAGTCGGGGCTCGGTCCGATCATGGTGATCAGAGACAGCAGGTGTTTGTCCTTGTTGGCCGTGTACACAGCCCTGACCGTGTCCAAGATAGCCTCTGGGCCCCACAGCTGTTTGGTTTTGATGACTGTTCGAATCCTGTCACTCTGCACACAGACAGTTGTTTAGAGCATTGTTATAGATGACAAATAATATAGTCACATATATACAAATCTGATCGTCTCACCACCATAATCTGTAATTTTCACGCCTCCATTTATATACTCTCTCCATTCTTATCTACGTGCCTAAACAAACCGTGCCTCCCCTATAGAGATTCACAACACCCCCCCCCCCTACTTTCCGTCACACTTACTGTGCCATAGCTTACTGTATCCACAACATGGCGGCCTCTCAACTCATCTATAAAGCCCGTATCACCATCCACAACATGGTGGCCTCTCAACTCATCTATAAAGCTCGTATCACCATCCAGAACATGACGGCCTCTCAACTCATCTATAAAGCTCGTTTCACCATCCACAACATGACGTCCTTTCAGCTCATCAATGGAGCTCGTGTGGCACAGTATTATTTTTGGACCTTAAGATTTGGACCGTCTCGTGGACACAGTTAAGTGACTTTAAAAAACAAATTAAGGTGTATCAGACTTTTCATTTTTTATGTTCTGACGAAGTCTTTCTAGCCGCAACATCTATTCTGTGACTTGTGATTGTGCTGTTGTAGTTTACTTGACTTGTCCCACTGTACGTCAGTGTTGATTCCCATCTAACACCAGTTGGCACATGTCTCCCAGGGAAGCCGACACTCTCTGGTGGCACCAAGCTGTCTGCACAGTGAGCCGCTGTTGGCGGCCTACAGCTGGATACCTTCATGGCGCCTCTCGGGTGGAGAGAAGGTCACGATACATTCCCTGGGTGCTGCCGCCTGCCAGCAACGGTCCAAATATTATGCCAGCAGAGGTCGCCCTGATCTCTGTAAACAATGACATAGCCTGGCAACACTCACAGACAGGCAACCGTAGGGCGGCGGACGATGCCTCGACATACAGGGGTAGAAGTACGGAATGTAAACAGGTGACTGGGTAGGCAGACACTGATGTGGCCACCATCATCTAAACACCACTATTCTCGCATCCTTCCACCATCATCCAAACAAAACTATTTTCTCCTCCTTCCGGCCGTTCACCATCATCCAAACACCACTATTCTCTTCTTCTGACTTTCAACAACATCGATCATCCAAACACCACTATTTTCTCCCCCTTTCGTCTTTCAACATAATCCAAACACCATTATTCTCTACTTCCGTCTTTCACCATCATCCAAATACCACTATTATGTCTTCCTTTCCCCTTTCACAATCATCCAAATACCACTATTATGTCTTCCTTCCCCCTTTCACCACCATCCAATACCACTATTCTCTCCTCTTTCCCCCTTTCACCATCATCCAAATACCACTATTCTCTCCTCCTTCCCCCTTTCACCATCATCCGAACACTACTATTCTCTCTTTCTTCCCCCTTTCACCATCATCCAAATACCACTATTCTCTCCTCCTTCCCCCTTTCACCATCATCCAGATACCACTATTATGTCTTCCTTCCCCCTTTCACCATCATCCAAATACCACTATTCTATCCTCCTTCCCCCTTTCTCCATCATCCAGATACCACTATTATGTCTTCCTTCCCCCTTGCACCATCATCCAAAACACCACTATTATATCCTACTTCCACCTTTCACCATCATCCAAATACCACTATTCTCTCCTCCTTCCCCCTTTCACCATCATCCAGATACCACTATTATGTCTTCCTTCCCCCTTCACCATCATCCAAACACCACTATTCTATCCTCTTTGCCCCTTTCACCACCATCCAGATACCACTATTAGGTCTTCCTTCCCCCTTTCACCACCATCCAAACACCACTATTCTATCCTCCTTCCCCCTTTCACCATCATCCAGATACCACTATTATGTCTTCCTGCCCCCTTTCACCATTATCCAAACACCACTATTCTCTCCTCCTTCCCCCTTTCACCATCATCCAAATACCACTATTCTCTCCTCCTTACCCCTTTCACCATCATCCAGATACCACTATTATATCTTCCTTCCCCCTTGCACCATCATCCAAAACACCACTATTATATCCTACTTCCCCCTTTCACCATCATCTAAATACCACTATTCTCTCCTCCTTCCCCCTTTCACCATCATCCAGATACCACTATTATGTCTTCCTTCCCCCTTTCACCATCATGCAAACACCACTATTTTATCCTCTTTCCCCCTTTCACCATCATCCAAACACCACTATTCTATCCTCCTTCCCCCTTTCACCATCATCCAGATACCACTATTATGTCTTCCTTCCCCCTTTCACCACCATCCAAACACCACTATTCTATCCTCCTTCCCCCTTTCACCATCATCCAGATACCACTATTATGTCTTCCTGCCCCCTTTCACCATCATCCAAACACCACTATTCTATCCTCCTTCCCCCTTTCACCATCATCCAGATACCACTATTATGTCCTTCCCCCTTTCACCATCATCCAAACACCACTATTCTATCCTCTTTCCCCCTTTCACCATCATCCAAACACCACTATTCTATCCTCCTTCCCCCTTTCACCATCATCCAGATACCACTATTGTGTCTTCCTTCCCCCTTTCACCATCATCAAAACACCACTATTCTATCCTCCTTCTCTCTTTCACCACCATCCAAAGGTACATATGTGTACGTCATTGTATCCGAGTGTCTTCCCTTGACACAACGGTAGAATATAATACTTGACCCAACAACTGTAGAATATAATACTTGACCCAACAGCAGTAAAATATAATACTTGACCCAACAACAGTAAAATATAATACTTGACCCAACAACAGTAGAATATAATACTTGACCCAACAACTGTAGAATATAATACTTGACCCAACAACAGTAAATTATAATACTTGACACAACTGTAGAATATAATACTTGACCCAACAACAGTAAAATATAATACTTGACACAACTGTAGAATATAATACTTGACCCAACAACAGTAAATATAATACTAGATACAACAACTGTAGAATGTAATACTTGACACAACAACAGTAGAATATAATACTTGATACAACTGTAGAATATAATACTTGACACAACAACAGTATAATATAAATATTTCGACAAACTAGCTATTGAATATAAAGCTCGACAATCTAGAGGTACAATGTAAAGCTGGACAAAGTAGAAGTACAATATAAAGCTCGACAAACTAGAGGAGAATATAAAGATCGACAAATTAGCGGTATAATATAAAGCTCGACAAATTAGCGGTACAATATAAAGCTCGACAAACTAGAAGTACAATATAAAGCTCGACAAACTAGAGGTACAATTTAAAGCTCGACAAACTAGAGGTACAATTTAAAGCTCGACAAACAAGAGATAGAATATAAAGCTCGACAAACTAGAGGTAGAATATAACACTAGTCGGCTTTAGTGTCAGAACCTCGTACTGTCAACAGCAATGAGCTAACAAGGCACACATGCGGCTCTCTCGGGCTCTAGTCCGGCTGACATTGGCCAAAAAGGCAAGTACAATGCAATTCTAAGGACGGATGTTTAACATTTCTGGTTGCCATTTTGCCAGCTGTCTCTGCTGTGGTAACATTCCCCCAGGGTCCCACATCGTGTTTACAAGTGAACGCCGAGGCTGTAGGCCATGTTTTCTGTCAACACGTCAGCTTGCCGCACAGCTCCAAGAAACATTTCGTGAGCTGAGGTGGGCGCAATGCTCCTCAGTATACCGATGCCTTGCCCCAGCAATTCTGCACATCAACTGTTACAGCACATAATTCTTCTATCTCGCTCTACCGTCACCTTCACTGGGTACTCCATATCTACACTATCTTATTTTATTCTACACAACTCCCCACACATTCACTCAGCACTCCATATCTAATATCTCACTCTATACCACACAACGCCCTTTACATTCACCCGGCCCTCCTTCAATCTCACTCTATACCACAAAACTCCCTTTACATTCACCCATCACTCCTACCTTACTCTATACCACACAACTCCCTTTACATTCACCCAGCACTCCTTCTATCTCACTCTATACCACACAACTCCCTTTACATTCACTCGGCCCTCCTTCAATCTCACTCTATACCACAAAACTTCCTTTACATTCACCCATCACTCCTTCTATCTTACTCTATACCACACAACTCCCTTTACATTCACCCAGCACTCCTTCTATCTCACTCTATACGACACAACTCCCTTACATTCACTCGGCACTCCTTCTAACTCACTCTATACCACACAAGTCCCTTACATTCACTAGGCACTCTTTCTATCTCACTCTATACCACACAACTCCTCCTACATTCCTTCGGCCCTCCATATCTACTATCTGACTCTATACCACACAAGCACATTCTCCACAAAGCGACATTCTCCAATAGGACTCACAAGCGACATTCTCCAATAGGACACACAAGCAACTTTCTGCTCTAGGACACACAAGCGACATTCTCCAATAGGACACACAAGCGACATTCTCCAATAGGACTCACAAGCGACATTCTCCAATGGGACACACAAGTGACATTCTCCAATAGGACACACAAGCAACATTCTGCTCTAGGACACACAAGCGACATTCTCCAATAGGACACACAGGCGACATTCTGCTCTAGGACATACAACGCGACATTACAAAAACAGTAGCACATCAACTAACAGAACAGTGGCATCAACAGACAGAGACGTGACATCAACTGAGTCGACATCTTACGTGATCTTTCATCTCGTTCTCCAGGGACCGGGATGACCCAAATTCGCAGACCTCCTTGACGGCCTTGGTGGCGTACTGGCCGTAGTCCCAGATGCGGTAGTCGCCGCCGTGGGTGGCGCCCACGATGTTGGACCAGTGCAACTGGTAGGAGTCTGGTCGAAACCCAGTCAGTATAGTTCAGTGTATCCTGTCACTTGTCTTTCTGTCACATTGTTTTTATCTTGTCACTTGTCTTTCTGTCACTTTATTTTCTTCTTCTTTTTCTTCTGCGTTCATCCGGAGAGTTTTTTCTGACGTCATTGTGTTTTGCCTGTTTACAGCAGAGCTGTGATCTTGCGCCGTTAGGCCGACATATCCGACTTCTGCGGGCATTTGTTGACCGGGTTAACCTTCCCGGAGACTTTATTTTTATCTTGTCATTTGTCTTTCTGTCATTTTGAGTCAATCTTATCATTTGTCTCTGTGTCGCCTCATTTTATCTTGTCACTTGTCTTTCTGCCACATTCAGTTAATCTTGGCACTTGTCTTTATGTCACTTTCAGTTTATCTTGTCCCTTGTCTCTCTGTAATGTTCAGTTTATCTTGTCACTTACCCTTCTATCATGTTCAGTGTATCTTCTCACTTATCTATCTGCCACATCCAGTGTATCTTGTCACTTACCTTTCTGTCACGTTCAGTGTATCTTCTCACTTATCTGTCTGTTAAATCAAGTGTATCTTCTCGCTTACCTTTCTAACACGTTCAGTGTTTCTTCTCACGTACCTTTCTGCCACGTTCAGTTTAACTACTCACTTACCTTTCTGTCACGTTCAGTTTATCTTATCACTTGTCTTTCTGTCACGTTCAATGTATCTTGTCACTTGTCTTTCTGTAATGTTCAGATTACCTTGTCATTTGTCTTTCTGTTACCTTCAGTTTGTCTTCTCACTTGCCTGTCTATCATGCTAAGTTGTCATGTTATAATAATTAAATCCTATAGTAACTGCCTAATCAGTGAATAATGGTAATTCTCCACATTACAAATGTGTGAAAATCCAACTCATACCCTTGTGTAGTCATATCACTGTGTTAAACCTATTTTTAAGCTTATAATATTGTCAGATTTACCATTTTGACACCATATAAACTGTTTAGATTAAACATTTTTCTAATCATATAACACTGTTAACTCTACCATTTTCTAATTATATAAGAATGTTAGCTTTACCATTTTCTAATGATATAACACTGTTAACTTTACCCTTTCTAATCATATAACACTGTTAAATTTACAATTTTCTAATCATATAACACTGTTAACTTTACCATTTTCTAATCATATAAGAATGTTAACTTTACAATTTTCTAATCATTTAAGAATGTTAACTTTCCATTTTCTTAAGATATATCACTGTTAACTTTATCTTTTTTCTATTGATAAAACACTGTTAACTGTACCATTTTCTAATCATATAACATAGATGTTAATGAGGAACAATTTGAGGTGATGGAAAATTTTGAACATCTTGGGTCATTGATTACCAACAATGGTGACACAATGAAAGAAGTTAAAAGACGAATAGCTATTGCTCTTCAAAGAATAAATCGTGGAGAGGGACAAACAGAACTACAGAAATCCGGGAAGGTTAATCCGGTCAACAAATGCCCGCAGAAGTCGGATATGTCTGCCTAACGCAGCTCTGCTGTAAACAGGCACAACGCAAACACGTCAGGGGGAAAAAAAACTCCGGATGAACGCAGAAGAAGAGGAAGAACTACAGAAATCAAATTGTTAAGAGCATGCATCTTTCCTATTGCAACATTAGCCTGTGAGATCTGGACACTTACTAAACAAGCTGGACAACGAGTTAATTCCTTTGAATATAAATGTTATAGAAGAGTTTTAAGAATATCTTGCATAAAGAAAAGAACAAATGCATAAAGACATATGAAATATTTTTATCATTTGAAGTTCACGAAAGTTTGGAGAGAACAATAATGGAGGGGTATATACCTCGGAAGAGAGGAAGAGAAATGCCATAGAGAAGATGGGTGCAGGATGTGGCGGACGATCTCCAGATGGGTGTATCGGACGCGGGACATCTTGCTTTTGATCGAGAGGTTTTCCGGAAGGTTGTTACGTGAGCAAGGTTCTGCAAAGGACATGCTACTGAATGAATGAATAACACTGTTAACTTTACCATTTTCTAATCATATAAGAATGTCATGATGGGAACATGGCGAATGTTTACTGTGTACACAATGTTTACAATGTGATGCTGGGGAGGTGGCGAATGTTTACTGTGTACTCAATGATTACAATGTGATGCTGGGGACATGGTGAATGTTTACTGTGTACACAATGTTTAAAATTTGATGCTGGGGACATGGTGAATGTTTACTGTGTACACAATGTTTACAATGTGATGCTGGGGACGTGGCGAATGTTTACATTGTGATGCTGGGGATGTGGTGAATGTTTACTGTATACACAAGGTTTACAATGTGATGTTGGAGACATGGTGAATGTTTACTGTGTACAAAATGTTTACAATGTGATGCTGGGGACGTGGCAAATGTTTACTGTGTACACAATGTTTACAATGTGATGCTGGGGATGTGGCGAATGTTTACTGTATACACAAGGTTTACAATGTGATGCTGGGGATGTGGCGAATGTTTACTGTGTACACAATGTTTACAATGTGATGTTGGAGACATGGCGAATGTTTACTGTATACACAATGTTTACAGTGTGATGCTGGGGATGTGGCGAATGTTTACTGTGTACACAATGTTTACAGTGTGATGCTGGGGATGTGGCGAATGTTTACTGTGTACACAATGCTTACAATGTGATGCTGGGGGTGTGGCGAATGTTTACTGTGTACACAATGTTTACAATGTGAAGGTGGGTACACGGCGTAACGACAATTGTTAGGGGATCCAAGACGCCATTTTGAAACTGTCATGGCGTGCAACTTATAAGGAAAGTTGACAGACAAGTTGGGCCAAGGAATAGGAAAGAAAGATGAAGGAAGAATAGACGACAAAAAGAAGAATGTGTTATTAGTCATGATGATGGCGACGAAGAGATGTTGATGATAGTGATAATGGTTCGCAGTGGTGGTGATGATAAAGATAATGGTTCGCGGTGGTGGTGATGATAAAGATAATGGTTCGCGGTGGTGGTGATGATAAAGATAATGGGTCGCGGTGGTGGTGATGATAAAGATAATGGGTCGCGGTGGTGGTGATGATAAAGATAATGGGTCGCGGTGGTGGTGATGATAAAGATAATGGGTCGCGGTGGTGGTGATGATAAAGATAATGGGTCGCGGTGGTGGTGATGATAAAGATAATGGTACGCGGTGCTTATGACGATGGAAAAAAAAATGGTTCATGTTGGTGGTGATGATGAAGATGATGATTCACTGTGGTGGTGGTGATGTCGATGAAGATATTGATTTATGGTGGTGGTGGCAATGCAGATAATGGTTAATGATTGTGATGATGATGAAGATAATGATTCACGGTGGTGATGACGATAAAAATGATGATTCACTGTGGTGGTGACGATGAAGATGATGATTCACGGTGGTGGTGACGATGAAGATGATGATGATGCTAGTAGAGAGGATGTACATAAGACGTCTCAACAACGTACTCACATTTCTCTTCAGGAAAGCCTTTAGGGTGTGTGTTCCTGGACCACAAGCCCTGAAACTCCACCGTGTACATGGCGTGACCACAGGCGCAACATTCCGTGCCCTCAGCACTGGGCCGGTCGTTGTTGACCGCGTGCACCAGGTGGTCCTGGCTGGCTGTAGACACAAGGGGACAACAATGAGTGTATAGAGCAACCATTCAGGTGGACACAAGGAGGCAACAGTGAGTGTATAGACCAACCATTCACGTGAACACAAGGGGACAACAATGAGTGTATAGAGCAACCATTCACGTGGACACACGGGGACAACAATAAGTGTATAGAGCAACCATTCACGTGAACACAAGGGGACAACAATGAGTGTATAGAGCAACCATTCACGTGGACACACGGGGACAACAATAAGTGTATAGAGCAACCACTCACGTGGACACACGGGGACAACAATAAGTGCATAGAGCAACCACTCACGTGGACACAAGGGGACAACAATGAGTGTATAGAGCAACCACTCACGTGGACACACGGGGACAACAATAAGTGTATAGAGCAACCACTCACGTGGACACAAGGGGACAACAGTGAGTGTATAGACCAATCATTCACGTGGACACAAGGGGGCAACAGTGAGTGTATAGACCAACCATTCACGTAGACACAAGGAGGCAACAGTGTGTGTATAGACCAACCATTCACGTGAACACAAGGGGACAACAATGAGTGTATAGAGCAACCATTCACGTGGACACACGGGGACAACAATAAGTGTATAGAGCAACCACTCACGTGGACACACGGGGACAACAATAAGTGTATAGAGCAACCACTCACGTGGACACAAGGGGACAACAATAAGTGTATAGAGCAACCATTCACGTGGACACACGGGGACAACAATAAGTGTATAGAGCAACCACTCACGTGGACACACGGGGACAACAATAAGTGTATAGAGCAACCACTCACGTGGACACAAGGGGACAACAGTGAGTGTATAGACCAATCATTCACGTGGACACAAGGGGGCAACAGTGAGTGTATAGACCAACCATTCACGTAGACACAAGGAGGCAACAGTGTGTGTATAGACCAACCATTCACGTGGACACAAGGAGGCAACAGCGTGTGTGTATAGACCAACCATTCACGTAGACATAAGGAGGCAACAGTGAGTGTATAGACCAACCATTCACGTAGACATAAGGAGGCAACAGTGAGTTTATAGACCAACCATTCACGTAGACATAACGAGGCAACAGTGAGTTTATAGACCAATCATTTACGTAGACACAAGGAGGCAACAGTGTGTGCATAGACCAACCATTCACGTAGACATAAGGAGGCAACGGCGAGTGTAAAGACCAACCATTCACGTGGACACAAGGGGGCAACAGTGAGTGTATAGACCAACTATTCACGTAGCCTTACACACAGGCCATGTCTTTACCACATTCAATAACCGTGATATGCAACATTTGGTCCTTTTTATCTACGGACATGCCTCTTGTACATGGCTTATTTTGCTCTGATCTCTGTCACGCAGCTTTCAACTGAAGTTATGATTTCCCCCAGATATCTGGACGTACTGATTTGGTTAAGCATGTTTCCTTCTATCGTAATACCACATTGTGGCGTAATCTTTTTCTTGGATATAAACATTATTTTATTGTCCAGATTTTCAAGGAATGTGCTTTTAGCGCTCTCTACTACTACTATGTCCAACCATTGTTGCAGGGCTTGTAAGTTTTCAGCCATCAATGCTGTGTCTGCTGCATGCAATACATTACCCTAACGTCACACTCTGATTCGTGGCGTATATTTGATCCTTCCTATATAATTTCGAGAAATAAATTAAGAGAGATGGAAAGAAACAGAGAGAGATGGCGAGAGATGGCGAGGGAGACGAGAGAGAGAGAGAGAGAGAGAGAGAGAGAGAGAGAGAGAGAGAGAGAGAGAGAGAGAGAGAGAGAGAGAGAGAGAGAGAGAGAGAGAGAGAGAGAGATCGGGTTATAAAACAGATTCCAGTCGTACTCCTTGCTTATCAATTCATGACTGCTCATTTTATATCCCAATACAATTGCCTGAGATCTCTCCCGTCAGTTTTACAACCCCTAACACCTTGATCACTTCATCATGTCGCAGTTTATCAAAAGCCTCGGTATAATCTATAAAGCACAAGTATAGGTTTTCAGTATTTCAATCGGTGTATCTTTTAGTAACGAAGACACAAACCATATATAGTACGATTTATTGCCTGTCATATCGTTTGTATTCAAATTCACTACGGGAAAACATTGTTTTGATTTTCTGAAACGTCACCTCTCATTACCAACTATGAAAAGATTAGATGGATTACTTAGGCTGAAGTTTAAAATATCGATCCAGGAATGTCGATTGAAATTTCTTAAGGAATGCCTAAGATCTGGAATATTTCCCCGCCGGTATTTCAGATCTCTGAGAGCCGACAGAATATGTCCGACAAGAAAAAACCTGAGACGACTGACAAAAAACCAGATAGAAGAAACCCAGTCCAAGCTGGCCAACTTGAAGCACACACACAGTTCTGCCTACTACGTCACCAAAGAATTGAGTTTGTATGGCCACTTGAAGTTCACTAAATTCTGTACAGAAACAGTGTATCAAGGTAAAAATCGCAGAGAATGCTCGCCTCAACAAATCACTGAGCACTGAAAAGATGACAACGTCAGTACTAGACAACCTAGAGAAGTATGTGAGGAACTTATCGTCGTACGTTCTCAACAACATTGAAACTGAGGCCCTTGCATACGGATTAAAATTCTGCATAAAGCCTAAACACATCAACCGCGCTGAGTCGCAGGCACAGTTTGAAATGTTGTTTGACCAAGTCTCAGTTATCACCTACTTCTGCTGAGTTGGTTGGGTGGCTGAAGGCCAAACTGGTAGATTTAGAACACCAGTATCGCACAACACCCTCTAAACAGACATGCCCACTGACCAATGAACACTTTACTGCATTAAAAGCATTAAAGGCTAACAACACGCTTGTATTACTGAAACCAAACAAAGGAAGTGGTCCAGTATTGATGGACCTTTTTTGGGGTTCCATTTGGGCTTTTAGTGCATGGTTACGTTGTCCAGCTATTGAGTTGAGTGCTTGGTAGGGACTGTGAGATGTGGATTTGATGTGGTATACTTTTTCACCTGTCCACGGTGGTTTGTACTGTGAACTGCACATTCAGACAATTGGCGGGTGGCCAGTTGCTGGGCTAGCTGGTTTGACTTATGCAGTAATCCGTGTGCAACTGCTGGTTTTCTAGTGACTGCTGCTCCCATCAACGATAAACTGTAGTTCTAGTGGCAGACTGTTGAGTTGTCAATATGGCCGCTACCTTATGCATGTATGCGTATGCTGTTGGTTTTGTTAGGACTGCGGTTTATTCCACTTTTCACATAGAACAATGAGGAGCATTTTGAATGGTGTTCGTGACACAGGAACAAAGCAATTATGGGGTGACAGCCCATTGCCGTGAAGTTGGAATAGCGTTTAACTAATATTGCGTTATCTTACCTTTCCTTTCCACAAATCCACGCTGTTTTTGACTAATTTCCATTTTTATTTTCCTTCTTCTTCTTTTTCTTCTTAACCTAACCATTCTTAGTAGAAGTATGGTGATATGGTTTCTGAGATTGAGTGTATGAAGTTAAGAAATACAGATTGTTGAGAGAAAGCAGATTGTTGAGAGATAGCAGATTGCTGAGAGAAGCAGATTGTTGAGAGATAGCAGATTGTTGAGAGATTGCAGATTGCTGAGAGAAGCAGATTGTTGAGAGAAGCAGATTGTTGAGAGTTAGCAGATTGTTGAGAGAGGCAGATTGAGAGACTGCAGATTGTTGAGAGAATGTAGATTGTTGAGAGAAGCTGAGGATGATTATGGCGATGATGGTGACAATGATGATGATGACGACGACGAAAATATACGATGATGGGTAGGAAACAATTAGCAACATGTGAAACCATGACAAGTTGTTCACAGCCCGGACTCACCAAACACAGCCATGGCCAGACAAACAGTAACCAGCAGCTTCCGGCATGCAATGGCCCTCATGGTCTCCGAGTGGAGCAGTCGATGTCTCTACACACAGCGCTGGCCCTTGCCCTCCGCTAGGAGCTTCACAACTCTACTCTCTAACCTTCCGGTCAGTTATCAATGTCAGTATCAGTGTACAGTCTCTGGGCAGTTATGATTACCACCGGCTTTCTAACAATACACGCGATAACAACATCAACAATAACAATATTAATTTCACGCGTGGATTGTTCTTGTACTATAGGCAGGGGTTGTCAAGGGCTCGGTCACTCTATGACAAATACTAGCCTATGGGAGGGAAGCTATGTTTCACACATACTATTTCAGTGTACAGTAAAACCTCGGTTTCCGTCGACAATCCGTCTGAAAACAATCGGCGAAATCCGAAACCGACGAAAACCGAGGTAATTATTTCCATATGAATCAATGTAAATCCAATTAATTCGTTCTAGACATTCCAAAATACGTAACAAAAGCA
This sequence comes from Cepaea nemoralis, assembly GCA_014155875.1. NCBI lineage: Eukaryota > Metazoa > Mollusca > Gastropoda > Stylommatophora > Helicidae > Cepaea > Cepaea nemoralis. The sequence goes on along the minus strand of JACEFZ010027204.1, from coordinate 8,701 downwards.
CATTTTATGGAGAATAAATATAGTGTTTAATACTATTTTTCGGCCTCAGACTTGTCCGAACTCGCACCTTCGCCGTGCCTACTAACACTGTGTATGCCAGTACCCCTATTGAATTTTTCAAACCATAATCTGCCTGTCCTTTAAATCCCTAAGTACACTAGCACTCGTCCCATGCTTTTACTTAATGAGATCGGCATACAACAGTCTGACCTTTTTCACATTCCGAAACAGAATCGCCACCTGTTTTTGATTTATCCAAACTAATAATAACTGTTCGACTTTTTCAAATGTTTGCGATCTCTGTTTCGGTAGCAAATTCACGCCTTTCGCTACATTAGCCTCCTTTATTGTTTCACTTTTCACTTTTTCTGGATGGCGACTTTCGGTACATGCGGCCGATTTCAGCAATCTTAATGCCGCTCTCGTGTTTGTCAATGATTTCCTTCTTCAACACGATCGTGTTCCTGGCCTTTTTCTTCGAAGGGCTGCTGGCTCTGGAAAGTGTCTTTGGGCTCATGATGGGGCTAATGGGAAAGGGTTAACTTATTAGCAAGTGATGTTCACACAACGAGAAACAGCGCCAAACTGAGCAAAAGAAAGCTAAGTCCCGTTGTTTTCTCATAATTAGCACCGAGGTCCCGTGGGCACGCCGACGAAATCCGAGACAACCGACGAAAACCGAGACAATTATTTTCGAGGAAACTATTCACGAAAACCGAAATCGACGAAAACCGAAGGCAACGAAAACCGAGATTTGGCTATTATTATGTGAGCTGACCAGCTCCATTACTCATCGACGTTTTCTTTCCAAAGAGAAGTATGGTGTTTATTTGACAAAACTGGACCAGGGTCGAGCGTTATCAGTGCCTCTAATTCTTCGATCTAATTTAAAAAAAAAAAAAATTCAGCTTGTGTAACCTAGTTCTCACACTGATTCTGATTCCCACAAGACTGTGTATTTGCCACTTCGTCCTTCCATACATACCTTGCACTAGGTAGATAATAGTATGTATGGTAGGTCATGGGAGTCAACACACGGTCACATTAACGGTTTGCAAACTTACGCATGGTCCTTGAGATTTCATAATTTTATCGATCCCTCATAAAACAAACACTTTGATATTTAAATTATTACAGCAACAGCCTCCTGTAGTCGTTCTGTTTTAAACCAATCATTCTACCTGCAGCAACTCCCTCATTCGCGACTTCAGAAGAAAAGAATACTATCCTCTCTCCCTCTTTCCCCACCCCACCTAATTCCTCTCTCTCTCTCTCTCTCTCTCTCTCTCTCTCTCTCTCTCTCTCTCTCTCTCTCTCTCTCTCTCTCTCACACACACACACACACACACACACACACTAAGCAATGCAGCTAGTGACAGAACATTACAGACAAGCAGCAATAATTTAGCGGCATTATCCTGTGGTCATACACAGGGGACATTATCCTATGGTCATAAACAGGCGACATTATCCTGTGGTCATACACAGGGGACGTTAACCTGTCGTTCATACACAGGGGACGTTATCCTGTGGTCATACACAGGGGAAATTATTATGTGGTCACACACGGGGGACAGTATTCTGTGGTCACACACGGGGGACATTATTATGTGGTCATAGACAGGGGAAATTATTATGTGGTCATACGCAGGGGACATTATCCCGTGGTCATACACAGGCGACATTATCTTGTGGTCATACACAGGGGACATTATCCTGTGGTCATAAACAGGTGACATTATTCTGTTGTCATACACAGGGGACATTATTATGTGGTCATATACAGGGGGCAAGAGCTGGAAGACGTTCTGGATACTTGTCAGACCAGAGGTGAAAAAGGGGGGGGGGGGGCTGGAGGGCAGACACAGACCGAGAGACACGGAAGATCTAGGGCAGTAGCACGAGGAGACCCCAGCTGTAACGGTAAAGTCAATTCCTAGACATGTACCGCAGACAGGCGACATCTCCGTGTCTTCTTAGTTGTCCCCCAACCTAGGCTAACAGACAGGTGATATTCCCGTGTCTTTTCAGTTGTCCCCCAACCTAAGCTAACAGACAGGCGACATTTCTGTCCCCTCAGTTGTCCCCTAACTTAGGCTAATAACCAGGCAACATTTCTGTGTCTTCTCTGTTATCCCCCAACCTAGACTAACACAGCCAACAGACAGGCGACATCTTTGTCCTCTCAGTTGTTTCCCAACCCAAGCTAACTCTGAGAATATGGTCCGCTCCGGTGACAGTGGAAAAACAAATACTGTCGTAGAAAAATTAAGTGTTAGACCAACATATATCGGCACATAGGGATGGGCTGCCCAGTTCCCTTCCACGCGGCTCTCTACATTTAATATCCAGACAATTCTGAAAACTGTCCAGGAGCTCATTAATTCGGCTAGGCCGACCCCAGAGTCATATAAGCGGGCAAAATTCATCACACGCAACTGAATCTAGACCACTTGTTGGTGAGTAAGCGCACTGTTCACTACACTCCTGCGTGTAACTACCACCATGTGGAACATATCACTATGTTAATAAAACACAACAAAGTCAATCCACAAGAAGACGCCAGGGGGTATTTGAATGTCACGATCCCTAAACTCAATCACCGTAAACCCAGAGCTAAGCGACTGTGTCAATCAACGTTCCTGATTAGTGACAAACCCCCATCTAACCACCGGGCAAATAATCTACACGTAAACTAACCACAGGGAAGAGAATCTACACGTAAACTAACCACGGGGCAGAGAATTTACACGTAAACTAACACAGGGCAGAGAATCTACACTTAAACTAACCACTGGGCAGAGAATCTACGCGTAAACTAACCACAGGGCAGAGAATCTACACGTAAACTAACCACAGGGCAGAGAATCTACACATAAACTAACCACAGGGCAGAGAATCTACACGTAAACTAACCACAGGGCAGAGAATCTACACGTAAACTAACCACAGGGCAGAGAATCTACACGTAAACTAACCACGGGGAAGAGAATCTACACGTAAACTAACCACAGGGCAGAGAATCTACACGAACCAACGACAACGGCGAGCATTCATGTGAAGAGGTAGTGGAAGTCACTGTTACAGTCCGAGAATCTACACGTAAACTAACCACAGGGCAGAGAATCTACACATAAACTAACCACAGGGCAGAGAATCTACACGTAAACTAACCACAGGGCAGAGAATCTACACGTAAACTAACCACAGGGCAGAGAATCTACACGTAAACTAACCACGGGGAAGAGAATCTACACGTAAACTAACCACAGGGCAGAGAATCTACACGAACCAACGACAAGGGTGAGCATTCATGTGAAGAGGTAGTGGAAGTCACTGGTACAGTCAGAGCACTTGAATACTGAAGGACTTCATCCGGAGAGAAGCCTGGTTCCCCGAGATCTGCTTGCAGGTCTCCCCAAGCTGAGCCCGCCTGTTCACGCTCGCCTAGTTTTCGCTGCGCTGTGAAAGTCCTGTTCTCTACCACGACAGTGGCTGCTGTACTTGTTGTAAGGTAGCCATTCCACGCCGTTCAAAAGCTTACACTTCGCAACACAGGTTGATGGTCCCGCGGGAAGAACATTCCTTTGTTAAAGGGGACCAGCGTCATGCCCGCCCAGGCCGGATCAAACATCCGCATCCATGTGAGGTCGAACCCACGATCACAGGTCCGGCCAGAAGATATCTAGCCACGCCGCCGCCTCGACTTCCCACCTCCACAGGCTCCCAGTCTAGTGCCATAGGTTACATAAGGGAATCTTGGCACAGTGAACCAACTCCATATGATAAACAAGTGTCTAGTTTGTGTATACCACAACCACGCATGCTATAAATTTTGTGGGTTGGTTTTGTTTTATTTAGTCTATGAAGTGGAACATTCTAGGAATTGTGAACTGATTGAGTGTCGATGGATAATATGTCGTCAAATGTGACCTCCCATTTGCACAGCAGGGCGATATATCGCCATACTAGTGTTATCGTTTTAATTATTTTGCTTCGTGGTATCTGCGGCAATTTTAATGATCAGTGAACGGGCATTTACATTATAATACTTGTTCGTTTGTGTGTGTGTATGTGTGTGTGTGTGTGTGTGTGTGTGTGTGCGCGCGCGCGCGCCATCTTTGGTTCAAACCTGCTTTGTGTTTGGTCCAAAGTTACTCTTTGTTTGGTCCAAAGTTACTCTGTTTGGTTCAAATCTACTCTTTATTTGGTTCAGACCTACTCTGTGTTTGGTTCACACCTACTCTGTGTTTGGTTCACACCTACTCTGTGTTTGGTCTAAACCTCTCTGTGTTTGGCACTGAATCAGTGAATGTGTGCGATGTGCACGTGGTCCATTTGGTTATTCCTTCTGTACCCGAGAGGTCTAGATCCACCACCCTGGGACCCACATCGTTCCAGTTGGCGGCGTATGACGTTGTTCCACGTCACTTCCGCTAGCCTCCTGTTCGCGCGCGCGCGCCCGCCCGCACACACACACACACACACACACACACAATTCATCAGGTCGGGCTGACTGCATATTTATTGTTGGCGGTCACAATGATGGTCTGTCCAGTTTGGTGACAGGCCTGCGAGTGCTGGTTCCCAGCGGAAGTCAAGGATGAAGTCAAGGACTTTGACTGAGAGGTGGGGGGGGGGGGGGGGGGGAAAGAACAGGAAGGCGCTCAGAGGCTGACTTCCGAGACACTTGAGCCGCAGCCGGGGTCAACCAGGAGGGTCACGTGACTGCAAGGACGTCCAGAGAGGCCATGTCGAGTGTCACCAGCAGCTGATGTTATCTGTCAACTTCCTACAACCACCTCACAGCAGCGCAATTCTCATCCCCCCCCCCCCCCCACCCATCTCATCATCAAGTCGTGCATTTCTCATTTCTCCTCCCTCCAATCATAAAGTCCTGTATTTCTCATGTCTCCTCCCTCCCATCATGAAGTCGTGTGCTACTCATGTCTCATCCCTCCCATCATGAAGTCGTGTATTTCTAATGTCTCGTCCCTCCCATCATGAAGTCGTGTATTTCTAATGTCTCGTCCCTCCCATCATGAAGTCGTGTATTTCTCATGTCTCCTCCCTCCAACCATTAAGTCATGTATATGTCCCATTTATTTATTTATTTATTTATTTATTTGGTCCAGGAATGGCGAGTCTTCTATCCTGGGTTTCCAACCAGTTGTCACTCTATCTTCTCTTTGTTACTCATTCTTTCATGCAACCTTTCTTTCCTCAACTTCTCATTCTCTTACTACTCCTCCTCCTTGTTGTCTCAAAGCTTGTGTGTGGTTGTAGCAAGGGTTCGTGAAGGCTCACTCCAGTAGTTCCCTCGAGCTGGGCACGAGGCTACGGACATAGCCTCAGAGCCAAGTGTCGTTCTAAGAGAGGAAGAATCTAAGAGAGGAAGAATCTAAGAGAGGAAGAATCTACGTGAGGAAGAATCTAAGAGAGGAAGAACCTACGAGAGGAAGAATCTTTGAAAGGAAGAATCTCAGAGAAGAAGAATCTCAGAGAGGAAGAATCTACAATAGGAAGAATCTAAGAGAGGAAGATTCTAAGAGGGGAAGAATCTACGAGAGGAAGACTATGCTAGAAGAAGAGTCTATGAGAGGAAGAATGTACGAGAGGAAGAATCTATGAGAGGAAGAATGTACGAGGAAGAATCTACGAGAGGAAGAACCTGACATTATTACATTCAGCGTGCCACGGTAACGACCAGCATCTACACCTGCGGGAGGCGAAGTATCAATGGACGCGGTCGGTGGGCTGGGATGTCGAATCTTAATTCAATCATTTGTTCTCATGAGACCACTCCTTCATTTAACGTGTCTTTCCTATATGTCTCCCGTTTTCCCATTTCTTTGCTATCTTTTCTCTTATTTACTTTCTCCTTATCCTACTGCCACCCCATCCCCCCCCCCCCCCCCCCCTTTTTCCCCGCTCGAACAGAGGCATCGTGTTAACGGTTGGTAATATTCACCATTCTATGTACAATAACATTCAATGCCTTCTCCTTCACTTCACATCGTTCAACATTCTATGTACAACAATCTCGCATTCATTGCTTGCCTCACCCCCTCACAATGTTCAACATTCTACTAGGGGGATTCAAATGAAACCCTTTTTTGTTGATGAATATATTCTGAAAAAGTAAAGAACAAATGTATTTTTTTTCCCGCTCGCTCGCTTTGAACTCAAGCGTGGTCCGTACACACTACTTCCAGTAGTGCTGGACTGAATTTTGTGTGTGGATTAGCTTTCCCTATTAACAATGTCCCTCGCCATCATGCGAACACACTCCGACTTCAGAGATATCTGTAATTTACGTTCCTAAGTCAAGAACGACATATCAACAATTTAGTCCAACTGGCCGGTGTAGGGGTTGAACCCTTAACCTCGGTATCAACACACCGGATGTTTAAGAACACGCGTTCTTATCCATTCGGCCATGCTGACCTGTGACCAAATGTATCATTTTTCAATGTAGTCACCACTGCGTTTAATGCGAGTCCTCCTGCGCCGATAAAAGTCTTGGATTCCTATAGAAAAATAGACTTTGCGATCACTAATCGGTTTGCTTGACCCGGTCGTGAATAGTCTGTTACAGAAGTCACGCCGTTTTGAAATGTTCTACTCCACTCATACACATGCTGGACTGACAGGCATGCATCACCGTACTAGGACCTTCATTCGCTGATGAGTTTCTATTAAGTTTCATCCCTTCACTGATCAAAATGTGGATAACAGAACGTTGCTTCTCTTTGGTGCATGTCAAAATGGGACATCCATGTCAAAATGGGACATACTGTCCTTATGACGTACCGTGTCCGTCTGCACCGTGATGTCACATGCTTAACCCTCTTGACACCTTAACAACAATATTGACAGGTTACAAGACAATGGTTAAAGTAATTTCTATAAAACCTTTAAGGTGTTCATTTCACGCCCGCCTCCTCATACGTACAACAACCGGGCATTCACTGCTTGCTCCTTCTCTTAAATAAAGTTCAACATTGTAGGCACAGATACCCGAGTTCTTGCTTCCTAGATTGTCAAGTGTTACATCTGCTCGTGACACCGATCAGTTCTTGTCAAAAACGTCTGTCCTAGAAGTCTGTTTGTGCATGTTTATCACCTTACCCCAACATAGATATCACACGTCCTTCTATAGTATCAACCTACTCCCACATAGATATCACACGTCCCTCTATAGTTTAGCAACCTACCCCCACCCACGATAACACAAGTACCAATAATTTTGGCCACTTCTCCCTCATCACGGCTGCAGTTGTTGCCGTACATCTTGCTCCCTCTTCTCATCACATGCACACGGAATGTCATCACACCAGATTATTCCATTATCTTTTCTCTCTGCAGCCCTCCATCGTTTCCCCATTCGCCGTATCAGCGCTGGAGATGACGCGAGTCTGTGTGCGCCCCTGCTGGTCGGCCAGACATAGACAGATGATTTCCGTCTCACGCCTGTAAACAACTTTCTCCTAGTGTCTAGAGCTTTCCCGTCTCACGCCTGTAACAACTTTCTCCTAGTGTCTAGAGCTTTCCCGTCTCACGCCTGTAACAACTTTCTCCATGTGTCTAGAGCTTTCCCGTCTCACGCCTGTAACAACTTTCTCCAAGTGTCTAGAGCTTTCCCGTCTCACGTCTGTAACAACTTTCTCCAAATGTCTAGAGCTTTCCCGATTCACGTCTGTAACAACTTTCTCCAAGTGTCTACATCTTGTCTCACGTCTGTAACAACTTTCTCCAAGTGTCTAGAGCTTTCCCGATTCACGTCTGTAGCAACATTCTCCAAGTGTCTACAGCTTGTCTCACGTCTGTAACAACTTTCTCCAAGTGTCTAGAGCTTTCCCGTCTCACGTCTGTAACAACTTTCTCCAAGTGTCTAGAGTTTGAAAGGAAAAAGGGAAAGGGGGGGGGAACCCCCGGGGGGGGGGGGGGGGGGGGGGGGGGGGGGGGGGGGGGGGGGGAAAGGGGGGGGGGGGGGGGTTAATAAAAAAGGGGATTATTTCCCCCCGTTGTGCACCGTGACGAGGGGCTTGTTTCCCCCAATGACCCCAAAGTAGCCGACGATGCCAGCTACTGGGACCCCCCATGTCGGGCAGGTAAGGGAGGGGACCAGACGAAGAGACACACAAACCTGCCTTGTAGGAGACTGGGGACTGTCAAAGGCTAGGGGAAAACACCCCCAATACTGCTTTTTGAAACGGATTACTGAGCCCCAGGGTTGACAAAGAGTGCAAAGAAAACCCGCTGCCTGTAGGGAGACGGGGCAGCAAAGGTAGGGAAAGCATCCAAAAAAATGCTGTCGAAAACGGATGTATGAGCCCCAGGCTTGACAAAACAGTGCAACGTAACTTAATTATGAGTAAAAATCAAAATTAAACGTTATGGGGCTAATCCCGTGAATCCCATCAGGCGGCGATAGGCCGGGCCCCCCTCGAGGGGGTCCCACCCATGACTACTGGTGGGCACCTTCCCCCTACTGTGGAGTCAAGGCACAGAGGAGTAGGTTAAGAGCTATTGACCAAATACCCCGGGAAATCAAAAACTACAGTGGAAGCCGAAGGGGGTTTTAAGAAGGAAAAAAATCCCTAACACAGCGTCTTCAAAAGATAGAATAGATGTGGCTGCATTTAAAAAGGGCACACCTCAAAGCCAATCACAAATTTTCAGCAGAGGATACAGGCCA